>JAXCLQ010000002.1:7145909-7196528 GCA_035584115.1 Cedrela odorata | reverse complement strand
GGTCATGTTTATTAATTTAATCATTTTTAAGAATAAAAGAGTGCAATTATCAAAAGTAAAATTAAAAAAAAAAAAGAAAGGACAACAGCAATGTGAACGCACGCATGTATAAGGTCAACAAGATTTAAGTAACTTCACAACTACGCTCTGCTGACGGTCAGTGGTAGTAGTGAAGGACAGGTGTCAGTTTTGAACACGAGGTGATTATACGTGTCGTGATATTAGTGGGTGAAGCTCATTGATTGAAGAAGTCATACGTCATGACAGATGAGAGAGGGAAGTGCATTTTTTCAATTAATTAAGTGATAATTGAAATTGACGATCCGATTAACTGAGATAATTAAGCTCTCGGGCTCTTTATATAATGGGTGGTGGTAGCTGAAGCTACAACACAAAAAGTAAGGCTGAGAGATAAACACAGATAAAAAAAAAGAGAGCTTTGCTTTTGTGAGCCAAGATTAGCGAGAGATTTTAGTTATTGTTTAGTGCTTTTGCAGAATTCCCCCCTCTGTAATTCCCCGCTTCTCTGAATCCCTTTCTGTTAACCATCTGTCTTTGAAAAATCTGATTTTTGGGTTTGTTTTCGAAAAAAAAACAATGGATAAAAAGCAAACTTATTAGAAGGATTTCTCGAAAGCCAGGTGTTTTCAGAATCGAGATCCAGTTTTTTTTATAACTTTGTTTTCTGGTAAATTTTAGCTAAATCTGTTTTTTCTTTTGTAGTTTTGAATCGGCTTTAAGGGTTATTTTTGTTCTCTCAAGATTGGTTTTAGGTTCTTGAAATTGAAGGGGTTGTGTATTTTTTAAACCTCTTTGATAAATTTTCTTCCTTAAAACTAAGACCTGTTCTTTGATTTTGGAAAGAATCAGGTTTGTTCTTTTTTAGTTATTTCTTTCTATTTTAACAGATTTTTATCTTAGTGTTGATCAGTTTAGCTGGCAGAAATGGCAGCTACAATGGATTTCTACGGTAGCAGACCAGTTCAATCAGATCCCTTTGGGGGTGAACTAATGGTAGCACTTGAACCTTTTATGAAAAGTGCTTCTGCTTCTTCTTCACCAACTTCTTCTCCCTTTGATAATCCTTCTCCTTCTCTTTCTCCTCCTCCTTCTCTCCCTTCTACTTCTTACAATAATTACCTTTTCACTCCTCCATTCCAAACAGCAGCAACACAGCCCGGCTTGTACCCAGATGTTTGCTCCACATCGTCAACCCATCTCTTTTCAAACGGGTTCTCGATCAATGACCATTTGTTAGGTCTCCAGCAACAGCAACAGGGCACAATCGGGCTGAACAGTCTTAACCCGTTTCAAATCCAGCAGATCCAAACCCAGATCCAGCTACAAAACCAAAACTTTTGGCAACAACAAGAACAACAACAAAAAAGTAATAAACTTTCTCATCAAGGTTTGAACTTTCTTTCTCCAAAGCCGATCCCAATGAAGCAAGTGGGTTGTCCTCCACCAAAACCCACAAAGCTCTATAGAGGAGTTAGACAGCGACATTGGGGCAAATGGGTCGCTGAGATCCGTCTTCCCAAGAACCGTACGCGTCTCTGGCTTGGCACTTTTGACACAGCCGAAGAAGCAGCCTTGGCATATGACAAGGCAGCTTACAAGCTACGTGGCGACTTCGCTCGGCTTAACTTCCCAAATCTACGTCATAATGGTTCCCACATCGGTGGCGAGTTCGGCGAGTACAAGCCTCTCCATTCCTCTGTTGACGCGAAGTTGTCAGCCATCTGTGAAAGTTTGGCTGAGTCGCAGAAACAAGGAAAGAGAGAGAAGCAAAGTAACTCTGCCGGGAAGAAACGAAACCGCTCTTCCGTTGTGGAAGCGTCTAAGAAAGTTAGTGAAGTGGAAGAAACCGGTGGCGGCAGTGGTGTCAAGATTGAGATCAGTTCGACTGATGGGTCAGCTGGATCTTCTCCCATGTCGGATTTGACTTTCCAGGATTTTACTGAACCTGCTTGGGATATTGCTTCGGAGAATTTCATGTTGCAGAAGTGCCCATCTTATGAAATTGATTGGGCTGCTATCTTATCTTGATTTAGTTGTTTATGTATTTTTATTTCTCTGTTAATGTTGTTTATTTGTAATTTGTAGTAGTGGATTAGGGTTAGAAGAATTTAGGGTCTTTAATTGCTACTGCACTGGAGTTTTTGGAAGTTGCAGGGCCGGTCTTAAGTTTCAGTATTTCGTTTAATCACTACTACTGTGTTAATATGATGTAATCTCCACCATGGTCAGCTGGTTTTAGTCATGCTGAACCAGGGAGAATTTGTGTTTCTTTATTTGTATCCATATCAGTATAGTAGTTTCCTGTAATTGAATTTTATTATGGTATTTATGTGGTACTAATTTATTTGTTGTATCTGCTCTCTTAATCTCGTGTTTTGCAGTAGTTTTTTTTTCCCTAGCGATCAGATTCCCATGTAATTGAATCATAAGTATTTGTATTTGCATGATTGGAAATTATTTGAGCTTCACTGATCACAAAACTATTAGAACAAACATTGTGAGGTTGTGGTAGCCCTGAAAATGGGCGGTGCAAGCAGATTAATGTCATATAACATGTAAGGAACGGTAAAAATTTGGAGATTTTGGATCAACAAGTATAGATGTGAATATCTGGCCAATTACTATGGTCCATTCAATTTTATTCAATCCGACTAATCCCAAATCATGGTGGGCACATAGATTCTTCAATGTTTAGTGGTACAAAGGTTTCAAGAAGCAGAAATTTCAAACTTTCCAGCGTCTGACGTTTTCTGGACATAAAATTATTGGAGATGAGATTTTCCTTGGGTAAATTCTATCCTGTACGTTGAAATCGATCAATTACAAAGTTTGTTCCATGAATTTAGTCTTTTTACAGTGGGGTTTGGGATTTTCTTTCATTAAAAGAATGGGAATCCAAGGCATGCGTCGTTTGATTGCATTTACATATTAGTACCGTCGTGGTGTGAGGCACGCGTATTCTGGCTCGGATCTCAACTACCACTACATTTTCTAGTGTCTATTACGAGTGATCGAATTCCTTCGTGCCTCAAAAGTCATAAATTAACTCGTGTTTACGGTATAAAATTATTATTTAAATAAGTAATAGATTTTAATAAATTTTATTTTATAAATGTATAAATTATCATAGTATAGTATAATAAATAAAGATAAATTCTACAAAAATTGTATTAAATATAATATTAAAAAATAATAAAAACTAACACACTTTCTTTAAATTGAATGAACAACTATATAAAAAATTTAAAATAATTAAATACTAAAAATAAGTTGAATGAAAAATTAAGATAAAAAACAAAAATTATAATTTTATGAGATTACGAAATCAATGAAAAAAGATAGTTAAGTCAAGTAATCTACTATAAGACAATCATATATTAATGTAATCATATTAAATCTTAACAATGATTGATGAAAATATTTACAACATACCTATTGCTAGTGGTAAGATCCTAGAACATGGTTTGTATTATAGATATCTCAAAAATCAATTTATATGAATAAGTTTTTAGGCTATTTGTTGCAAATTGACAACATGATGATATAGTAGTCTACATGCAATCACAATTAAAATAATTTAAAATATCATTCTAAGGTGATCGAGCTTAAAATTTAGTAATAAATTTTTAATTAAAACAGTAAACATGAATTTATCAAATAAAATATTGAAATTTAATTAATTAACATCAATAATTCATGTCTAGAGTTTTAATGTAAACCTCAACTATAAAGAAAATTAACTATTCATATTCTTGAAAAAAATAAAATTAAAATAAAACATAAAATAACAAGAAATAAAAGAAAAGAAAAAATAAAAATCTAAATTTTGTTCTATAGCTTCCTCTTTGTGATTCTCTCTTGCAACTTCTGTTCTCCTCATTGGTGTGAAGACCTCTCCCCTTTTATAGGCAAATTTCAATTGTAACCGTAGTCATAATTAACATTAAACCCATAAGCCCACTCTTGATTTAAGACCAAAAGTCTTTGTAAGCCAATAAAGTAGGATAAGAGATAAGGTAAAGTAAAGTAATGTGATGAGTTATGTAGTGACTCATCAAGAGTAATCATTATAGAGATTCCCTTAGTACTTATATAAGAGAAATCTTTAGTGTTGAAGGGGCAATCAAGTTAGAGTGCAAATCAAGTCTAGTTGAGTTATTGTATAAACTAATGTTCAATAAATAAAAGTATTTTCTATTTTCTTTCTTTTGTATTTTAGAATTAGTATCAGAGCCATCACTTCTTAAATGAGTTTTCCTTAGAGCTCATTCTTGTAATAGAGTATACTTTATGGTTGCCGCTAAGACGAATCTTCTACATCAGAAATATTACAAGTATTTCCAAAATAAAAAAGTAAGTTTTCAGTTCTAGCAATCCATAGTTAAGAAGTATAAATCAAGAGAAATTTGTTTTTAGATTGGTGTAGCACCTGTCTATTGAAGCTAGAAAGACGTGTTTTTGGGTTTATCACCATAAAACAAGAATTCATATAATTTATACTCTTTTAGGTATTAAGACTTGGTATAAGGCAATCTAGGATTATGGATAGCCAAAGGGTAGCAAACATTGAAACACAAATTTCCAGTTTAGAAAGCTTATCATCCAACTTTTCCTTTATCACAAACTTTCATCTTCAAGCATAATTTGAGAGAGACTCTAAACAGATCCAACCCTTCCATCTAGACCTTTTAAACCCATATAAGTTCTATGATGTAAATACTTTTCTAGCCATTGTTAGGTCTGTAGTTTCTTTTAGACAACTAAAACTAAAGTCTGTTTATAAGTTCTCTGAAATTCTTGTATAGTCTATCTCTTCTGGTTCTAGAGAAACTTATTTTACTATAATCTTTGAGGGAGATGTCAAGAGATATAGGAATGAAGGATACTAAGGAATTTATCTAGGTGCAATTAAGATAGTACTTTAACCTTTGTTTATTGTAAGGAAAAATGTCACTTGTTTCCTTGCTTTTTTGGATACAAAATGACAATCTTATCAAATAGACTTAATCTCTGTTGTTGAGGTTGGCTTTAATAATGGTCATATGGTTATTTAAGTAAAACCAAACTTTACCCTAGACTTTGAAAAGCCCAACCTACCCAACACTATAAAAATCATGATCCAGTTATATGAATTGGATATGAATCCAAACGAATCAGCTTTAGTAGTTCATAATACCATAACTTACAAAGTCCAAACCTATCTTTTCTCCATGAACCACACAAATATTCCTATTATTAGATTAGTTAGAGAATGACGCGTAATTTAACCTTAGACTTTTAAGCAAGATGGGTTAGTCTTTCCACCAAAATGGATCAATAACTATGACTAGAGTAATAAGCCATTTGTGGTCTATGAAAACCCAAGAATTGAAAGAATGGTAGAAGGAAGAGCTTCAATCTCTTTTCCTAGGGAAACTATACCCATCTATCATTGTGAAAGGTGTCAGCTTGAAGGAAGAAGACTTGCAGATTATTCACACATGCCAAAGAGATCTCAATCAGTGAGACATTTAGGAACTATCAGCATGATTAAGTTTCCTAAACCCGAATTTGTAAAAGACATAGCAGAAGAATATATTGTTGGCAAGTTTGTTATTCACAAGATAAATTCAACAGAATTCAGCCCAATTGAGCAAGTAATAAATTGGAGTAACATTAATACTGTAGAATAAAACAAGGTTTTGGAGCTTATTATGTCTCAACATGAACAAATCAAGTAAGAGTTGGCTGAATTAAAAAGCCAAACCAGGAAGATCAAAAGAATGGATAAGCTTACGACAAAGCAACTTTTAGATACTCAAAATGTCTATAGACTAATCATGATGATTAGGAGTACAAGAGTTGATAATGAAGCCTATAGATTGAGATTGCTACAAGAGTAAAAGGCTTATTACAAAAAACTAAGAAGATCAAAACCCTTATGGAAGAAGGATAAGCCTACTAAACCAATATATGTTTTGGGAAGAAAACCCTTTAGGAAATAATACAAAAGGATTTTGGAGAAGCTATGAGATGCCGCCTCAGGAGCTTTAACCCATTAAGGCTATTGGATGGTAAAACAATAATGGTTCTGATACTTTATCAAGATTTATTCAGACTTCTAAATCCTCTACCAATTATTCGATGTTGATATTAATGGAAAATCAACCTCATATTCTGGCTGTTCCAACCTATGTTGATACAATTGGGAGATTTTGACAAAGATTTCTTAGTTTTGACCAATAATTGAAGAAACTTATAGACAGACTGCAGCTGCTTCTTTATCAGCTACAACAAACCAACCTGTAAAAGAAAGACGAGCATAGGAAGAAGCTCGTAAGCAAGATGAATGGAACATATAGGTCCAAGTACCCAATACTCCTACAACAAAAACTTTTTGGAATATTGATGGTCTTAAACCAGAAGAAAGACCAACATATTTTGAAAAGATGGTAACTTAGGTAAAAGAAGAGCTACAGAGAGCCCTACATTTGACCAAAGAAGGAGTTATGAGGAGTTAATTTCAAGATTTCTTGGATCTTTGTGAAAATGGTGGTCTGATACATTTACTCAATAGGAAAAAATTACATCTTGAACCATGATCAACTTTATAATGAACTCATAAAGTTTATAATTGCACATTTCTTTGGGACACAAGATCTTGAAAGTGAACTTGCTGAAAAGTAGTTTCTTCAGATTAAGTGTTGTGATGTAAGACAGATTGAAAGTTATTATTTAAAGCAAGAACATCTTTATTTCAAATTCAATAATCCAATAGATACGATAAAAATGACTTTTATTCTCAATATGTCAAGACCAGTTACTGAAATGCTTGAAACAAAACTCAAAGCAGATGATGTTATAGACTTATCACAGATTAGCTTGGCAAGTTTATACCAGTTAACCATTAAACTTATCTAGAACCATTGCAAGAACTAAGATATAAAAAAGCATATAAAACAGATAGAGTAAACTTCTTTGCAAAAATACTGCAATACTCAGCCTCAGAAATTTGGGTGCCATGACAATCAATACTTCTGTTATTATAAAAAGTTCAGAACCAAGCCTCACAAATACAATAGAAAATCTTGGAAGCTCTATAAAGGCTCAAAATATAGGTTTGTCAAAAGAAGAAAATTGCCAAAACAATCAAGAAGATGTTTTATTTGTGGAAAGAAATGTCACTTTGCAAAACAATGGAGATCAAGAAATAAGATTCTAACCAAGCTTTTTCAGATGATTGAACAGCCAAAATTTGATAACAGTTTGTATGCCTGGTTAAATGATCCCACTAATGCAATATTGACATTTAATTTTCAACCAGACACTCTTGAGAAGTCAATAGATGATGATGATGAATCTATCATGAATGTTTCTGAGGAGGTTCAAATAGATCATACCATGCAAGTTGAATTAGTGTTTAGGTTATATGTCAAAGTTATTCTCAAAGCATCAGAGAACTAACAAATCACTCTTACGACTTTAATAGATATGAGACCAGTTTCTTCCATTATCTATGACAAGTGTTTACCTAAATCTCTTCATATTCTTACTGCTATTAGTTTCTTAGCAGCAAGTGGAGATAAGTTTTACAGCCAAAGGTATACCCGGCTACTTGATATCTTACTTTTTGAAAAAATACATAGTTTCTTTACTTTTGACCAAACAGATGAATATTTGTTACTTGGAATAGATTTCCTTTCCCTCATTGCCCCTTATACTTTTCATTCTAATGGATTTGCCTACACCATTGTTGGCCTAATTACTCAAAAGGACCATCTTTTTATGATACTGTGAATGGAATAACACTCCATCTTTGGAAGGGGTGAAAAAGGTAAAATTTAATCCTTGACAGTTCAAAAGTTTAAAGCCCAATAAAAAGAACTATTGGAATGTTGTGCAAAAGTACCCAATATATTTTGGTTAAGAGAAAAATACTTTGTTTCTCTTTCATAAAAAGACCAGTAGATCATGTCGCATTAGACAATATTACATCCGGGAATGCCACATGATGAAGAATTGTGCAGGTAAGAAATTCAGACACTTCTAGATCTTAAACTCATTAGACCTTCAAAGTTTCAATGGGCCAGCCCAGCATTCTATGTCAATAAGCATTCAGAACAAGTCCGTGAAAAAAAAAGACTAGTTATTTCTATAGAAAGCTTAATGATTGCCTATAAGATATTAGGTATCCAATACCTAGAAGAACTCATATGTTAAAGAAGATAATATCTGCTAAGATCTACTCTAAGTTTTATTTAAAGTAAAGATTATGGCAAATAGGCATAAGAGATAAAGATAGGCATAAGAGATGAAGATAGGCACAGGACAACTTTCATTGTTCCACATGGACATTATGAGTAGAATATCATGCCATTCAGATTAAAGAATGTCTCATCAAAATTCTAGAATAGAATAGATGAAGTCTATAGGCCTATATTAGAATTTTGTCTAATATACATTAATGGTGATGCTTTGATCTTTAGTACCGATGCAGAAAATCATGCTAAGCATCTTTAACAGTTTAAAGAGTTGACGTACAAGCATGGGTTAACATTATCTTAATCAAAATGAAAGTTAAACTTGAAGAAATTGATTTTTTGGGACTTCACATTAAAGATGGCCATATCATTTCTTAGTCACATATTGCTGAAAAAATATCTCAATTTTCTGATGAGTTGTCAAGTAAGAAGCAGAAACAATAATTTTTAGGAATAATTAATTATGCTACAGATCACATTCAGAATCTTACAAAGTTGACAACCAAGATATCAAAGCACCTAAAAAAATAAGCTTTATCTTGGTCGGCAGAAGTGATAGAGGCAGTAAAGTAATTAAAGAAGAAATGTTATTCTCTTTCTCTTTTAAAGATTCTTGACACATGACAACTCATATTTCAAATAGATGTAAGCGATAATTATCGGGGTGCAATACTGATTGAAGATAAGGATAATTATAGGAGAATCTGTGGATATAAATCTGACCAGTTCTCAGAAGCTAAGTAGCATTATTCTTCTTCAAAGAAAGAAGTTTTAGCTGTGGTCAAAGGGATAAAGAAATCCCAATTCTTCATTTTTCTCAATTCATTTGTAGTTGAAATAGATTACAAATACCTTCAAGGTTTGTACAGAAAGAAAGAATGAGAAATTCATGATCCTCAGTTGGCAAGGTGGTCAGAATTCTTATCAAGGTTCAAATTCAGTGTGTTGTATATAAAAGAGCATTCAACATAATAGTAAATTTTCTCTTAAGACCCATTTCAACCAGTACCATGGCATCAAGCTCTATAACTCTTCCTCTGAACAGATGGTTCAAGAAAGAAAGAGATTCTCATAACTATGATTTCACTAAGCTTTGTGTTGAACTCCCTAAAGGAAGATGGTTTGATAGACTCTTCACTCCTTTATTTGAGGACATTTTAACATTGAAGCTACATGGAAGATTCCAAATAACCCACAGAACTATTGTCATAATACAGTTAAAAGACATTTGGGGACTAGATGAAAATAGCAATAGGAGAATACCCTTCACTCAAATAATGAATCATGAGCATACATAAGATGATGTCAATTCAATGTGGGAAGGATGTCTTCGAGCAAAGAAACTTTATCAGAAGTCTATGACAAGCCAGCAAGTTATAACACTCGAAATTGAGGTAATAAATAGATCATCCTTGATTTTAGCTTGAAGTTTGCTGCTAGCGGTCTGTGGATAGGCTATACAAGAACGTTGATTTGTAGCTTGAGGTACCTCAAGATCCCGTAGAGGACGTTCCATGTTATTGACCACTTGATTTTTCTCATTGTTGACTGCTACTTGAATTTTTTTTAGTGGATGTTTCAAATGTTAAGCTTTTCACTGAATTCATATGGTATTCTGAAGTTCTTGGTTCAAGGGAAGAAGTTTTAATCCCGCCTTCCTTGCATACACAAATGAGTACCTTGTAAAAACAAAACTAAGTGAATAAAAATTATGCAAATAAAATAAAATAAATAAAAATAAAATTGCAATTAAATAATAGTCCCTAGCAACGACCCCAAAAACTTATTAGTATGAAATCAATACTTAAATAAGTAATAGATCTCAATACATTTTAACTTACAAGTGTACAAATCACTATAGTATAGTACAATAAGTAAGGACCGATCCCACATAAACTATATTAAATGCAATCTAAAAGTAATAATAAAAACTAACACAAACTTTCTTTAAATTGAACAAACTACTCTATTAAAGATTTAAAATAATTAAACACTAGAAAGTAAGTTGAATAGAAAATCAAGACAAGAAAAAAAATTATAATTTTACGAGATTATGAAATTAATGAAAAAAGATAGTTAAAGCAAGCAATCCACCACTAAATAATCATATATTAATGTAATCATATTAAATCTCAGCAATTATTGATGAAAATGTTTACAATATACTCAAGGCCAGTGGTAGGACCTTAGAACATGGTGTGTATCTTAGGTATCCTAAAAACCAGTTCACATAAATAGGTTCTTAGGCTATTCATTTGTTGCAAATTGACAACATGATGATATAGTGATCCACATGTAATCACAATTAAAATAATTTAAAACATTATCTTAAGGTGATCAAATTCAGAACTTTGTAATAAATCTTCAATTAAAACACTGAACATGAATTCATTAAATAAAATACTGAAATTTAATTAATTAACTTCCATAAATCATATTTAGGGTTTCAATGCAAACCCCAATTATAAAGAAAATTAGTTAATTATGTTCTTGAAAAAACTAAAATGAAAATAAAACATAAAATAACAAGAAAGAAAAGAAAAATTAAAAACCTAAATTTTACTCTATGGCTTCCTTCTTGCGGTTTTTTCTTGCGACCTCTGTTCTATTGCAGCCTCTGTTATTCTCATTGGCGTGAAGACATTCTCTTTTATAGGAAAACTTCGATTGTAACCTTAGGCACAATTAACTTTAAACTTATGGGTTCACTCTTGATTTAAGTCCAAAAGCCTTTGCAAGCCAATTTGTGTGTGAATACCTTGACAAATTATATGATAATTTTCAATTTAATCATTTACTCAATTTCTTTTACTTTTTAAAATTCAAAAATTCATAACTTAATGCTCTAAAGTCGGATTGATAGGTCACTTGCATCGTTGAATTTGTATTATCAAGTTCTTTTCATTAAGACCTATATTAATATGCTTCCGTCATGTTTTAAAATTAGTCAAATCTGATACCTACCTATAAAATAAAATATAAAATCATTAAAAATAAATAAATTATATATTAAAATTATTAAATTAAAATAAAACATAACTCTTAATAATAATAACAAATAAAAATAACAATTAAATTAAAGAAAAATAAAAATGTATAAATTAATGATTGAAGAAGATGTCTAAGATTCAGTTCTATATTATTATTCTTGGAGTAAGAGAATTACTTGATTGCCAAAAGGGAAATATGTTAATTTGAATTAAATGAGACGATTATTTTATGCAAATGAAGAAGTATTCAATGAAATGAAAAAATTTATTGGTTTCTTTAATGTGGTTATGTGCATTATGAAGATTAATATACACTACCTTATTAGTTTATGTTATACCTAATTTTTATCTGTCATATATTAAAACGTGATTTTTTTTTTTACTAGAATAAATTTTTTGAAATCCACATTTCAATTACAAGAACATTGTAGGCTCAGATCTTGCTATGATGTACTTAGATTGTTTTTCTAATTCTTCAATAATTTCTAGAAGATAAAAAATAGATAAGAGGTGCCGAAATTTTGACGATAACCTTCCGATACTTAAGTATATAAGGGTTATCTTTGATTTTGATTTTGAAAGGTTGATTTGTAGAATTTTTAAAAAATAAAAGAAATAATTAGGACTATGGCTTCTTTTTATTTTTTATTATATATGTTTTTTTAACCAATTTCTCTTAAAGATTTTTGGACCTCCTTCCTTCTATTTCAGCTTTTATTTATAGGCTTCTAACTTCGTTGAAATAGAACTCCTAATTTATTTGCATTTAGATTCCAATTATCTTTGTATTATAAGTGAAATAGAATTTAAATAAGGTTTATTTCTACCAAGACTAACTTTTGCATCTTTCATAATTTTATTAAATCTCGTTTTTCTTATCTTTTTTATAGTAGGGTTAAGGATTTGGTCAACAAAGAATCTTAGAAGAACTCTAACTTGATAAAGTCTTAGTAAATTAGGACTACCACCCAGAGATAATATATTTAATCATCGATTTATAAACGCTAATAAAGATTACCGAATGATCAAAGGACACCTAACTCCTGGAATTAATAAATTGACCTGAAACTACCTTAAAGGCTAACAATTATTTACAGCCGAGGAGTATTTTTAACGACTACTGAGAAGAGTTTCGCGCTGACGTGGACCATTCGTACTAGCCCGGACGCGGCGTGGCAGATAAGCTAAATACTGCCCTAACAAGAGTCCGCCAGTTTGTAGTGTCAATGAGAATGAGTTTTGAGTCCGGTGCCGGAATCTAATTTTCATTCCTCTCATGTCCACGTCCTCGGACGCATTATTCCTTCATTTACACAAACTGGTCCTCGGCTCATAAGCCTATTGATATCTGTCCTTGGTATTTAACTTTTACTATAACCCATCCTCAACGCTCGCATCAGCACTTCTTTTTACCAATGGAGAGTCGCGACATTTTCTTGAGGTTGTCGAGCGACGGGGAATTTTCGAGTAACCCACCTGAGGAGTGGGTTACCTTCCACGAGGAACTATTCAAACTGGGTACTCGGCTGCCACTGCAGCTGTATTTTGCCCAGTTATTCATTGCCCTAGGGATCCCTTCTTGGCAGCTGAATGTCAATGCCTGGAGGATGATATAAGGGATGTTCATCCTCTGAAGAAAGTCGACTTGGCTGAGCTGACTAAATAGTAGATACAATCCTTATATCACCTAAGACTAAACCCGAAGACGAATACTATTTTACAGCCTGGTCGGGGAAGAAGAAGCTCGTCCGTGACTTGCCTTCCTCCACCAAGGACTGAAAGCACCGTTAGTTCTTTGTTAGTGGGCAATGGGGTCACGGATAACTTATCCAGAAACAAATCAGTCATACCGACCCGATTTGGCTTAATATGTTACCTTGCATTTTGGTCATTTCTTTTGCACGTATTTTCATATATATTTTTATTTTCTAACCCGAAGTTTTTCTGCTTGTAGGTACCTGAAAGTCGAAGATAGCTCTGGAGGCTCCCCTCCAAGCTAATGTCGACACTGCCCTTACCGAGCCATGTAGCCAAAAGAACCTCTTGAGCCCTATAAACCTGGTCGGCTCAGGACTTGCTTGGTGCATCCCTGTTGAAGACGTCGAACAGAAGAAACGTAAATTCCTTTCGCGATTAATCTTTATTTTACTTCCGCTAAGCTCTAACTCTCCTCAATTTTTTTTAGACAAGATGGAAAAAATCAAAAGAAAGAAACATGTCGTTCCAGCCGTGAAGGGCAAAGGGATTGTCCGAAACTCTTTGCCAATAAAGATCTATTGATGAGGAAGGCCCAAGGCGAAGCCTGGGGTCTAGAAGTGGCTGCCTCTATATTTGCCAAACCCTCGACGATTAATAAGGGAAAAGAACATGTCCCAACGACCAATAATGGGCGAATTCACCGAGCTGCCCACAAAGAAACAAAAGAAATTTCCCACATATCTACAGTGACCAGTTCGGGAAGCCAGCCACATTTCGTGGATATCGTTGTGGCGAAACAGACTCGGTACGAGCATCTTCTACCTTCTCTTCGGCTAGCGGAGAGTAAGGTGAAGAGGAGTTGGGCCGACAAAGTCTCATGCTTCACCCATGGTGAAGCTTACGACTACTTCATCGAACTTGCTTTTCAGGTATAAATTATAACTTTTTACTTCTTTATCTTCTTCTATTTTCTTTCTAGTAAAGAATATTTTGCAACTTGCTCACGACCTCACTACTTATCGCGAAGGCTCTATTTACGCGTTCAGTACTGTCACCAAGGCTGTTATTGTTGAATTCGTATGTAGGAGGGTCGAGGTGGAAGTGAAGGCCTATAAGGATGAGCTGAAGCAAATTGAAAATTGAGCCATCTCCCTTTAAGCTACGTTGGCTGAGGAAAGAAATGCTGGGGACTGAGAATACTGCCTCCTCTCCAATACAATCATCTACCTCAAGGTCGATTTGGAGGCTTCTAGAGAAGCTGAACAGAATGCAACTGACAAGGGTACCCTCTTCCCCCTGAACAACTATTTGGACTTATTCATGTCCCTATACCATTCACTCAACCTTTCCTGGCTGGAGGAATCTATTGAGCATATCAAGGTTGGAGGGAAGTCTGAGACAGAAGCTGCCGTGAAGACCCCTGAAAATGGTGATCCGAAACTGAGGGTGGTAGTAGTTGCCGACGTACTAGAAAACCAAGGCCAAATGGCAGTTGCCACGGAGGCCGGAACCTTCAAAGACAACGCGACTGATTGAAGAGGAAGGCGAAGATGTTGCTTGGGCTGGGGCTTCAGGTGATAAGGAGGCGACCTATTAAATGACGACCAGGCTTTTGCTGTTTGATTTCTCTTTCCTTTTTTTTTTTACAAGACTTGAGGCCCTCGGGCCTTTTTGGTACAATGAAATGAAATTTAATGTATTTATTTTGATGAATAACCAGAGCCAAATTATATTCTATTTACAGATTATTTTGCTTGAAAATAATTCTCTTCAGAATTGTTCAATAATCCGAGCTCACAAGATAGCAAGTACAATAAGTGTTTGTTTGTTGCGACAGTGTAATTGTGTAATTGATAAACTATGTAATTATATAGTCGTATTTGACTACAATTATATAATTATGCAATGTTAAATTTGGTAGTAAGTCTAATTGCAGTTTAATTATAAAATTAATTATTTTAAATGTCAAAATAGTATGAATATGAATTTTAATTATTAATAAATTATTAAAATTAAAAAAAATATTATAATCTCAAAAAATATAATATAATTTTTATCTACATTATATAAATTGCATATGTTTAAAATATATATTATATATAATAAATATATAATACATGTTCAAAAAATTTACTCAAAATATATAATATATAATATATTTCCAAGTTCATTAATTATAAACTCAATTAAAATTTATCAATCAATAAAGAGATTATTAAATAACGTTCATAATTATAGAAGTATAAGAGTTAAATATAAAATCGATAGATGTAATTATTAGTTTGCTGAACGAAATAAAAAGATAAACCAAATATGATATGCAATTCTATCTAATTGCTTTACCATTCCATATTTCATTAGCTATCTGATCTTTGAGGTCACCCATATTTTACTTGTTAACATTTGTTTGTGCTTCGCTAAGTTCATTATCATCATTTGAATCAATATCATCTTAATAATCAGAATCTTCTAATTCTCCTTTTATGTCTTCTTCAAAATATAAATTATCCAAATTCCACTTACGAATAAAGTTATGGAGTATACAACATGTTAGCACAATCCAACCTTGTTTTTTTGATGGAATTTAGAGGAGGTGTTGTCAAAATGGGAAATTTTCTTTTCAAATCAACAAATGTTCTTTTCACCACATTTCAAAATTTTGAATGTCGTAAATTGAAGAGCTCACGAGGTGTCTATGGTCCTTGTAAAGCAACTTTAGCGGGCAAGTGAAAGACGGTGCAATAAGAGAAAAAGAAAAGAGAATACAGAAGAGCTTTAAAGAGAGTTGGAAACGTGAGAAAATATAATTTTTTGTAATTATAAGAATTTTAAAAAATAAAACTGTGTAATTATACCAATTTTTACTCTCCCAAAGAATTGAACTGTATAATTAAGAGGGTCTAATTACACTAATTACACAGTTAACTGTGTAATTACGCAGTTGGACAAACACACCAAAACTGTGTAATTACACACAATTACAAAGTTTTTCAATTATACAATGACAAAACAAACATACCCTAAAGGAAAACTTTTACCCGATATTTGGCCTCAAAAAAATAGGTTTAAATTGTGGTTCTAAGAAATACTTAACTAGTCAATAATGCATCATCATAATTGACATTTTAACTGTGATTGCTCTCAAATTTACAATGAAGGCCAAAGTATTTAACAATAAAATATAATCATACTTTTTAAGAGAATACTCATTTAACTTATAGAGCATAATCACAATAAAATGATAATTTACATTCTCAACTGTGATTCTCTTAAATTTACATAAATACAACCATGGCCACAATAAAAATTTTAATCAATCAAATAGAATTAGCAAGTACCTTGATTATCTTGATGAAAGAAACCCTTTTACACTTTTAGTCAGGGGAAGCACTCTTTGATAGAAAATGCTGCTCTCGAGTATTTTTGTTTCTACCTGAGGGTATTTAATCCATTCATTCTGTTAGGTAAAAAAAATGTTGCTCTCGAGTATTTTCAATTTTACTTAAGAGTACATTGATCTGTATTCTCCACAGAAAAGTGATGTTATTAGGTATTTTCATTTCTACCTTAGAGTACATTGATTTGTTGATTTTTTTTTCATTTCTTTACCAAATCACATTAATCATATAGTAAAGGCTGTATTAATGATATCATAGTACCTAATAGAAGTTTTGATTTGTGATTGATGGTATCATATTATATGATTTTGTATTTTTGAGGATGAACAAACTTATTATGATGTCAATTTAACTTGTAATTAAATGAATATATATTTGAATGCGTTAAGTATCGAGAAAATTTATATGCTTATGCTTATGGACAATACTTAACAATTTTTTGATAGAAATCTGTATCTGAGAATACAGTATCAATACATGGAGTTGAGAAGATCGATACATGTACAATTGAATCGATACCTCAAGGATGCAGGTCGATAGCCACTAAAGAGATCAATACAAATAGTTTAAATGATTGATACCTTGCAAGTTAAAGAGTTACAACAAAATTACATGTTAAACCAGATTGACACTTTAAAGAAAAGTATCGACACCTTGTGAGGAAATCAACACTCTTAAGGAAAGTATTGACACTCTCAAGCAACATTAAATTGCATAAGAGTTCTAGAGAGTTGCAACAAAATTATATGTTGAACAAAATCGACACTTTTAAGAAAAGTATCGACATTTTGTGACACTCTCAAGCAACACCAAACTGTATAAGAGTTTCAGAGAGTTGCAAGAAAATTACAACATAAACTAAGTTGACAATTGCTTTGAAAATATCGACACTTTTTGTCGAGAAAATCTCCAGAGTCTAGATAAAAGTGGCAGCAACTAAAGAATCAATATGTAAAGAAATGGATTTGATATGAAGTTGTAAATTCAACGAAAGTATCAACACTTAAGTTAAGGCGAAAGTATTGACACCTTTTGAAATCTCAAGTCGTAACGGTAACTTTTGCTTGCATTTAGTGCAAGCATTAATTGTGCCAAAGAGAGCCGTTAGACACAAACGCCTCTACAAGTTACTTAGTTTAAATAGAAGATTTTCAAATAAGAAGAATAATAAGAGAATATTGACATATTATCAAGTGAACATTCTTCATCTTCAACATAAAATAACTCTCTCTTTACTGCATTTATTTTGTAATTACTCTGTGAGAGAAAATTAATTGTAAGAGCTTATTATGTCATCAACTCTTGTAAGAGAGTTAGAACAGAAAATTTATTTATGATTCTTGTTGGGTTTATCTTCACTCTGTAAAAAGAAAGGTTGTATTGGCTTTCTTTTTACTCGTTGAAAGGAAGTGCAAGGTTACCCTTTATCGTACAAGAAGGGATTGTATTGGGTTCCACTTGACCCATATAAGTAAGGAGATAGTCAAACCTCGGTGTAGAGCCAAAACCGAGAGAGTGAACGTGGGTCGTATTTGCAGAACCTGTCATATCTCATAATCCCTAGAATGTGACCGGCAAAAGACAAGATTAACTTGTCTCCATTAGGCTCATATTACCATGCAACTTGAGGATATAACTTTTATAACCTGTTATATACAAATTAAACATACATACATGATTCTTTATCCAAATTAACACATATTTATATTGCACAAAGTGGACTTAGTTCATTAGAAACTGCCAAAGGGCTTTATGCCCATGACATACATATAAACAAGTCATCATCAAATACATATACATGATCACTAATTCATAAAACAGAAACTAGAAATGTAATATCTGAACCAAACATAACTATGTATATGTGGACCCAAAACCACTAGTGACAGCATGTCAATATCTTGATCCATTGGCTTACCTTTGAGAAAAATTGCTGTACTTTTGGATTATACATAGAACTTACAAAACTGAAATGAGGAGAGGTGTAAGTTTTGGGAAGACTTAATGAGTAGAAAGAAAATTATTAATAAATTCATTATATACATATACTTTAAGGAAGTAAGAACTGAACATAATCGTTTATTTATTTATTACTTATATATATTATAGTACCATCGTATACAAATATATATATATATTATGCGCATACATCCTTATCTAGTCCATATCCAGTGATTAAAGTGTTAATTAGGTGAAATCAAACAAGATAAGGTTTATGACATTAAATCATACATTTAAGGTCAATTTTCACAAAATTAATCAATAATACATGACATTAAACTAATAATTAGCTTAGGGATGAAAAGAGAAACCTTGAAATTACAATATCTCCAAGAGAATTGAACCACTTATATCTTTCCTTCCCTTAGCTGTGAACTAGAGAGAGAATGAAAGCTTGATTGTTTTTTGTTTTAAGAGATAATAATTAATTCATTACAAAATATTGAAATTAATCCATATATATTTTTTTCCCTTTTCACTAAAGTGCCCTTAATCTTTTAGTTAAAGACAAATGAGTCACAAAGCTTGTATAACAAGCTTTATAATAGTATAGGTAAAATTATTATTTTACTCTCATTAAACAATTTGATAATAAAATAGTCCTAAACCTAGTCAAATTATTTTGACCTAAGTTATTTTAATTCCATATTTATCCTAAAATAATAATAAAATATTGTAACTTACATTAAGTTATATTCGAGTCAATTTATCAAGCTCTCAGATTTGTTTACTATAAACCTTTTACACTTTACTATTTAATATTATTCCGAGAGTGCTAGCTCTCTTGCAGATAATATTTAATTTCTCTCATAGCAAAGAAGAATATAAGTTATTGGTTGTGATATTTTGGGTTTACTATAGAGTTAACTGTAAGCCGAAATTGATCTCATCGAACTTATTCCAAACTATTCGAATGCTCAACTATGGTTAAAATGTCTAGTAATATGCTATAGTCCATAAATCACAATGAAGAAACTATTTATTGAACATTTTATGATTAATTATACATTCCATGTGGATAATTTCTTTCTGTTCATCTAATCCCAACTAAATTAGAGCTCACGAGTGTCAAAACCCTAAATTTAGTTATATGCGAACTATCAGTTAATACATACTGAACTTGTCACTATAAACTATTCGTATGATAATTATTAGTCCTTGGCCAGGGGTATTTATATTTTAGTCATTTACTGATATTCAACTGAGAACTCAAATTTGGACCGAGTCAACAGAACCTCAAAATCCTATGTATCAAGTCAACAAATCCCGTCTGACAGTTATTCGCATCTCGATATAAATAATATATGACTAAACCGGTTTCTGTATACAAGACGTGATTAGTCTCGCATTTATACACTATATGAACAATATGCATCTATACCGATTAACTATTATGACATCTCAGGTATAAGAAGTAGTTAACACACTAGTATAATTATATGACGATTCATTAATAAAATATTTCCGTGTGAATCATCATATCTTTGGTCACATTCGAAAAATAGTTCTCTAATTGTTAATCCACAATAATGTCCTAATAACATGACTATCATGTATCACCCGCACTAATATCATCTCATGATATTCACCGATACATTCAGTGTGCCTATTGTGCGACATTGATGCCCATTTGAGATTGCATATATAGGAAACTATTTAGATAATCTAATTATTTTAGATAATTTATATACATATTCTATTATTAGTACGTATTGATAGAAAAAGCAGTATACACAAATGAATTGAAACAATTTCTTTTATTAATAAATATGTACAGTACATATTAAACAATAATTCAATACAATATGCCTAAAATCGACAACACGAATAGTTTTAGGACATACAACATTAACACAGGGCTACAAACTTGATCAGACAGAGGGACAGTCTATACCTAGGGCTACGCACTTGATCGGACAGAGGGACAATCATATTTGGATCCATGGATCAATTCTAAAACATACGCACACACATACAATCATACACACACACATACACGTATATTATAAGTAGAGAATTTATATCAAAATTATATTGGGCCACTAACTGGCTTTAATTTTACATAACTCATCAACACTTCCAAAAGAAATTAATAACTCAACACATCATTTCTATATATGTAATTATAATCATGAATATAATAATAAACATCACATAAAAAAATAAATAAATATAATTATTTCACTTATAAGTCTTGTGGTCACTATTTGAACTACGTCTGGATTATTGGGGGCTAGACTATCTCTCCTTTGGAGTATTTATAACGCGATATTACAGAATATGGTTAGAGAAATCAAAATAATAATATTTACGAACTAATACATACAAATACTAAACGTGCTTGAATATATCTTGATTTTAGGCCTATATAACTAACATTACTTATGATTTGACAAAACTTAATTCGGATTAAGCGAACATAGCTACAGTACAGAAGGCCTAATTTAATGTTCATGACAGGGTTGCACAAAATGACCACCTTGTTAGCTTCGATGTAAATTCATCTTAAAAGTTATGAAGCTGAATTTTGGATATGTCGTACCTTTATGTGTCTAGTTTCTATAGTATCTTACAGTGCCTTATTCAGAGTTCTAGAACTCAACTTATGTCCAGATAAACGGACACTATTTTAATGAATCTCAATTTCGGGTATAATATGATTCAACACATATAAGTTTCATAAATCACAATAAAACCATTCATAAAGCTTCAATCATCGTTAATAAGCATTAGAAATGTAATTAAATACACAATTTATCATATTATATTAAAATCGTCAATTTAAACTACATGTTCATCATCTTTAATATATATATCATTAACCCATAAATCAATTTTTTAACTAAACCCTAACATAAAAATTTAAGTTTACAATAAAATAATCAAATCCACACAAAATTCTATAAACCAAAATTAATAAATCAACTCACCTGTTTACCTTTTTCCCTTTATTTCTTTCTTTCCTTCCTCTCTTTCATTCTTTCTTTCTTCATTTCTTTCTCTTTCTTCCTTTCTTTCTTTTTCTCTTTTCCTCTTGGCCGTTTCTTCTTTCTTCCTTCTCTTTCTAACGATTTTATCTCTTCCTGTCTTAAATTGAAAATTAACATTTTAATTATTTAATAATGTCTTAATTTAATCAATGGCTTAGATTAGAACTTGAAATCCAATGGTCAAGATTTTGCCAACTTGGTTTCACTTTACTTTGCCAAAAATAAATCAAATTATTTAATTTAATATATGACTAAAATTAAATTGACACATTAAACAAATGGAGGCTAGGATTGAAAGTAAAATGGATTGCTATGATTTGAAAAAAATATATGGGCTTGAATTTTTCACTTGAGCCTAAACATGGTTCATGGGCGAAATCTATATTTTTGAACCTAAAATATAACTCATTAGCTTAAACAAATGATTGAACTCAAAATTTACTTATACACTTAAGTTCATTAAATTCTAAATTTGCTTGATTCTAATAATACCCTTAGAAGCATAGGATATTACATAACCACTATAAAATCACTATTAGCAATATTTATTTCTTTACTTTCTTTATTTATTGCAGTGTATTCAAATTTGCATTTTATTAAGCATTAAAATTTTTTATAATCTAATTCATCCCTCTCTCGGGTGTTGCCAACTAGGACAACATGCACGACTTAAAAAATAACTTTTATTAAATGAAAGAGTTTTATATGAAATAAATAAAGAAAAAATGTGTATTTTATTGATAATATCTCTTGATCATGTCTGCATTCAAAGGCTTCCTCACAACCCTTTCATTTGAATACCTTTATTGGTATGTTCCTAGCTTGTCATTCTTAACGTCTTGTATGGTCTTTCCTAATTGAAGTATGTAGTCCTGTGAGTCGGTTGCCCTACTTTGGTAGGTATAGTCGCATTATACCCGAAAACCAATGAGAATGGGGTATCTTTTATGGTTGTTTGACTAGTAGTCTTGTATGCCCAAAACATCTCAGGCAACTCATCTACTTAAGAGTCTTATTTTATCCTAACTTTGTCTTCAGGTTCTTTTTTAATGGTTTTGTTTGTAGTCTCAACTTGACCATTTGACTTAGAATAAGCAGGCAAGGTGAAACGAAGGTTAATTTTCAACTTTGGGCATAGTTCTCTAAATTTCTGATTATCAAATTGTTTTCCATTATTGGTGATAATAATGTTGGGGGATCCATATTGACAAATAATGTTTTGTTGTACAAAATATGTGGCCTTTTCCTTTGTTATTTATACTAAGGGCTTAACTTTAATCCATTTGGTAAAGTAGGCTGGTGCCATGACTGCATATTTTACCTGTCCTCAACCCTATGACATCGATCTAATAAAATCTAGTTCTCATTGTGCAAATGGCAAAGGCTTGACCAAACTAGTCAAATTCTTAAGAGGTTGTCTTAGGAAGTTTGAATTGAATTGGCAACCTTCACAATTTTTGATGAGATTCTAGAATTTTTATGGATAGTCGGCCAATAGAATCCCTGTTTCAAGACACTAAATGACAATATTCTAGCGCCCAACTTACTCTACATAATTTGAGGTGTATTTCCTTGAGGACATAGTTCATTTCATCTTAAACACTTTAAATATGGGAGTGTGAATCCTCTCAATAGTGCACAACCTTGTATTTGAGCTTCCTTGCCTCGATCTTATTAGTTGTGAGCACTCATCTTTTTAAGTATGCTCAGATCTAATCCATTTAATTTTTATTCATGGGTACATCATTTATCCTTGCTTTTATATAATCCTCTTTCTTGATACTAAAACCTATTATATATTCAATGGGTATCGTCTGCGGTACTCGCCCAGTTACAGTTAATGCCAACAGAATTAGCGAGTTGGCTTTGAGATTCTCTTGCCTAAAAATTTGTTCGACATTTACTTTTTTAAACCTTATCATGATTTCTTTTACCCTGACCAAATATGCTTTAATATTCTTTTTTCGTGCCTAGAATAGCTCATTTACTTAGTGCACTGCCAGTTAAGTGTTACTTCCTATGTATAACTCATTGGCTTTTAATTCCATGGCCAACATCGATCTTGCCAAGAGAGCTTCACATTCAGCTTCATTTTTAGTCACTTCGAAACCGATTTTTAACACATATATAATTCCATTCCCTTATAATAAGATAAGGATAACTTCAACTCTATCTTTACCTTTTTGAATGT
The DNA here is from genome assembly GCA_035584115.1 of Cedrela odorata. NCBI lineage: Eukaryota > Viridiplantae > Streptophyta > Magnoliopsida > Sapindales > Meliaceae > Cedrela > Cedrela odorata. The sequence goes on along the minus strand of JAXCLQ010000002.1, from coordinate 7,172,999 downwards.
TGGATGCTTCGTCCACAAATAACTTCCATATGGAGTATTTCCTCTTGTTATCCTTAAAGATTGGAATAATCAACATTTTTAACAGAGTGTTCGGCATCTACCATGGCTTTATTGGTATATTAAACGAGAATGGGGACATTTTCTTCTCATTTACAAGTACCAAACTGACGATGTTTTTGAAATGTTATTTATATGATTAATTATGTAATTAGGGTTTAAACATTTTAAACATACAACCGAGGTTTCTTTAACACAAATTAATCAAAATTAATAAGTTATGAGCTAACCTTTGACTTGATGAAGATCAATTTAACTCTAAAAACTTAAAGTTTCCAAGAGAAATCCACCACTTGAACTTGGGTAAGCTTGGCCTCGTATTAAGAGAGAGAAATAGAGTGCTTAAATTTTTCAAATTTTAACACAAAAAATGAAAAATTCACCATTCATTTAGAAATTGACCCATTTATATATTAATGAAACATTTATTTAAATATCTTCATGAATTATTTCAATGACAAAATATATCCTAAAACTTGTCAAACAAACTTTGTAATAGTAAAGTACAAAATGACTAGTTTATCACATTAAACACTTTAATGCTAAACTTGTCAAAAAAACTAGTCAAATAAGTTTTGACTAATTTTATTTAATTTCATTTATATTCTCTAATATTAATGGAATAATGTAATTTATATTAAATTACATTTAGGTCAATTTATTAAGCTTTTGTGTGTATTAAACTATTTAACATATAAACCGTTTATACTTTTCGACCAAATACTATATTTGAGAGTGCTAACTCTCTTGCAGATAATATTTAATCTCTCTTATATCAAATCTAAGCTCAAATTATTGATGTGACCATTTGCGTTCACCATGGTATTAGTAGTAAGCCTGTCCCAGATTCTTTCTCAAATTATTAGTGTGACTTCTTGGGTTCACTATGGTGTTAGTAAAAAGCTTGCCCCAGATTCTTTCTCATAGCATATCTATAAGGTTAACGATTATAATTAACATATAACAATGTGCCATAATCCTTAAACTACAATGAAGAAAATCTTCATTGAACCAGTTACATCTAATTGTATATACTGAGTGTGTAACATTCTTCCGTTTATTTAACCAAACTCAGTTAGGGTTCACGGGATATCAAAACCTAAACTCAGTATCCTTTCGGACTATTGGTCATTATGCACTGAACTTGTATAAAACTCTTTCATATGACCTACTTTGTACTCTAGCCAAAGATTTAGGTTTCAGGCGTTTACCGATGTCAGACTAGAAACTCGAATCTGGATCAAGTCAACAAAAACTCAAGGTCTTGTGCATCAAGTTAACGAATCCCATTTTAATAGTTACTTGCATTGCAATATAAACAACGCATGACCAAATTAGCTTATTGTGCAAGACTTAATTAGTCTCGCATATACACGATATGATTAATGTGCATCTATATTGGATAGTGACTATGACATCTCAAGTCAAAATACTACTTCACAAACTATTACAATTGAATGATAAATCATTGATTGCACACATTTCATGTAATTCATCATTTCTTTAGTCACATTTGAAAAATAATTCTTTAACTGCTAATTCATATTAATGTTTTAATGACATGACTTTCATTGTCACCCGCACTAACATCATCTCATGATATTCACCAGAGGTATTTAGTATACTTACTATGCAGTATGATGTCTAGTCCATACTACTTACGTAGGGACCAATTTAGATAATCAAATTATTCAAGTTATTCATATACATACTCCATTTATTAGTATGATTAGAAAAGAGGAAACAATTTATACATATAAATAAGAAACAATTTCTTTATTAATAAATAAGTACAGTATCTATTCTATGTGATTCAATACAAAATACACTGAAACTGACAACACAAATGATTTCTAGGGCATACAACACCAATAAATCTCAGATACAATCAAATAAAGTTGTAAATAATTTTCGGTTTCAAGTCGAACTAATAATGAAGTGCATATAAAAAAACTTTCAATTCTTGAAAAAAAAAATTCACCCCCTTCATTCTATGTCATCTCTTTTCCTTTATTCATGACTTGAAATAATTTGAAACATTGATTCACGAATTTCGAGATGAATCTATTTAGTGTTACTACCTTCCATGCTAGGCTTTATACGTCTTTTAAAGTTCTTGAAGACTTTATATTAATGACCGCCTCAAACTTTTGTAGATTTGCCTCTATTCCATGTTGGCTAACTATAAATCCTAGAAACTTGTTGGAGTTGACACCAAAAGCACACTTCTAAGAATTTAACTTTATTTTGTATTTACTTAGTAGGCTAAAAGTTTCCTTCAGATCATTCGTATGGTTTTCTTCTTTTACCGATTTTGTGATCATGTCATCAACAAAAACTTCCATGCTTTTCCCGATAACTGATTTAAAAATTTTATTTACCATTCTCAAATATGTCGCCCAAGCATTCTTCAAGTCAAAAGACATTAACTTATAAACAGCCTCTGATTAATGATGAAAAAAGTCTTTTCCTGATTATGCTCGAATATTTTTATTTGGTTGTACCTTGAAAATGCGTTCATGAAGTTTAGGAGACCATGGTATGTTGTAAAGTCGACGAACTGATTAATTCGTTGTGGAGGAAAACTATCTTTGGGGAAAGCCTTATTTAGGTCAGTGAAATCGATGCACATTCTTCATTTATCGTTGGTCTTCTTCACCAATACTACATTGACAAACCATTATGGATAACATGATTCTTGGATAATTCTTGCTTTTAAGAGCTTGTAGACCTTAGCCAGATGGCATCATATTTTAGTTGAACGTTCTTTTTTTTTTTTTTTTTACTACTTCACTAGTTTTAATTTTAGATCCACAGCTAAATGATGAGATACTATCCTTGGGTATATCCTCGACATATCTTCGTGACACCATGAAAATATGTTTTGAGTATTCTTTTAAGACATCGCTTATTATCATTTTCTCTCTTTTGGCCAATCTGGTTCCTATTTTAACTATCATTGTCCACTACCTCATGTTTAGTTGTATTTCTTCTAGTTCCTCCATTGGCTCTACTATTTTCAATTCCCTACTCGCTCTCAAATCATCTATGAAACTTGGGTCGGTAATGATATACAAAATGTCTTCTTTACCATAGTTGTATAACAACTTCTTGCCTCTCTCTAGTTGCCTACAATCACTTCGACGTCGTCTCCTACTGAGAACTTTAACTTTAAATAGTGGATAGACATTGTTGTCTTGATGTTCCTCATAAATGATCTTCTTATCAGTATCTTATATTACATTAGGTGATCTACTATTAGAAAATTAACCATCATAATTTTCAAATGAGGCCTTTGTCCCATAGTGATAGGAGGTTGAATTCATTCGAGAGGCATTACACAGCCATCTCCAAAATCGTATAGTGAGGTTTGCACCTTTTCTAACTTCAAATCTTCTATCTTCAGCTCATGTAGTGTCTCCTTAAATAATTGTCTACAAAGCTTAATAAATCGATGAATATTATGTTCAAGTCCATCCCTGCCACATTCATTGTCACTACTAAGGTGTCATTATGTGGATAATTTATCCTAAGAGTATCCTCCTCGATATACATGATCGATACCGAATATAACCTCAATTTCTTATTTACTTATAGACTAAAAGACACTGTTTTCTCCAATATGAAGTCCTAATGAGTACTATGAGTAATTTTTTCAAGCTCAATTAGAATCTGCTACTAATGTTAATCCTCTAATAATGCTCATCGCACTTTAAGTACGATTTCTCCTTTCTTCTCCTTTGACCTCGGATATCCGTCTTCAGTTTTGCTTTGATCGAACTACGTATTTTGATAGATAATTGTTCTTGATCAGCATGTTTTTATCTTATATGGCTTTAAAAATTTGAGAAAGAGAGGTGTTTAGTGGAGTGAACGTCCTTTAGTTTGTGATTTGATATTCTCTAACCTATTTTCCTTCTCTAGGTAGAGGGGAAGGATGAGGATATAGTGTCAGTTCTCGAGGCTTTTTTCTGACTAATTAAAGTTATTTGTTAAACATTTGTTCTCGAGAAGTAATCTGTAATCAATTTTTGTTCCTTTTTTACTTTCCCCTATTTTACCTCTCTTCATCTTCCCTTCGTTGTTCAACTCTTCACCTTCCTTCATTTCTTGTCATACTTCTTCGCTTTTCTTTATCTTCTTTTTCATTAGCTTCGACATTGGCCTCCATATGTATTTGAGCATGTTTATTAGCCTCTTTGTAATTGAGAACATTTTTTCCCTAAAGGTTTAATAGAATTAGCTGATTTTCATGCCTTTCTTTAATTCTTCAAGTGCAATACGATGTTTAAAGGCTTTTACTTCCATCACTTTAGCAAGATACCATGAAACAAAACTCTTTAGATTCTTATTTTTTTCATTATCTCATTGTCATCAGACTGTTCATTTTTTTTTCTACATATAAGCTCCTCTAAATTGTTGTACAAACTCTCCACATAATTGAGAGAAAGAATTGATAGATCAAGCTTCTAATCCTCTATACTAGACCTGAGCTTGTCCTTCAAGAGTCAAGGGTAATGGCCTGGATAGGTTAACCCTTGTATCAACATCATCTATTGGTATCTTTCTAAATAGAGTGTTGGATTGGTTTTGTCGATATACATGGTTGTCTATAGAAGCTTGAAACTCCTAAAAAGTTTTAAATCCAATGTTTCTTTAGACAAATGAGACTTTATTTCATAAAAGGGTTCATTTTCAGTATTAGGTCGTCCTCGTCCTCGTCCTCATCTTATCGTCTAGTGCTTCTCTCTAAGTTTTTTGAGCTCTTCTTTTACATCTTGATTTTGGATTGACTTTTGATGTTTCTTCTGCTTTGTGGGTAGATGTTCTTCGTTTGGTAAAACCTCTTCGTCCATCCACCTCGATCTCATCTCGTACTCCTACTCGTCCTTTTTTTTTCCTAAGGAGAATATGTCTTTGATCATTTGGGGATAGATCTTTTGTCTGGACTCTCTTTAACCTTCTATCATACTTTCATGAAAACTTTCAAACTGTCGCCTATTTTATCCATTCGCATAGAATGAAGGCTGCTAAGGAGGTGAACCTTGTTGCCTTTTTTTATCCATTCGCACAAAAAAAAAAAAAAAAAATTCGTATTGTATAGCTATTAATTTCACCAATGTTTTTTCTAAACCCTTCCTTCTCAAGAGTTTTTTCTTCTTCTTGTGTTCCATCTTCATCCATAATATTTTCTTTACTTTTTAACTTTTTCTTTTTCATGGACAACACCTTTGTTTTTGCCTCGGCAAGTATTTCTTGGGCATTAGGTCCTAAACTTTTCATTATTTTCAAAACTTCCTTTATCTCGTATGGTTGATTTAAAATCTCCTTTATGACATCCAAGTTCATAGGTGTTTGTCATTGAGAACTGTCGCTCCCACTACTGTATCCTTCCTCTTCACTTCTTCTATTCACGTTGACTACTTCGAGAGTTACCATATTTTTTACAAAATTAGTTTTTTTGTCTAAGTTTCCAACAAACAGCGTTAACTATTGATATTTGATTTTCATTTGTCAGATGTCAACATGTGATTTATTATTCTGTGGGAACAAATTTATTGAAATTCATGCTTTAGTTGTAGGAATATTCTTAGGTCAAATCCTACTACGATGAAATTAGATTGCCTTTCTAATGCTCTAATGATTCTTAGAAGATAGAAAATAGATTAGAGGTGCTGGAGTTTCGACAATAATCCTCTGATGCCTAAGTTGGTAAGGATTATCTTTGATTTGGAAAACTGTTTTGTAAGGTTTCTAGAAAATAAAATAAATAATTAGGATTCTAGTTCCTTTTCCTTTTCTTATTATGTATCCTTTTAGATAGAATAACGATCAATTTCTTTGAAAGATTTTCAAATCCCCTTTCTTCTATTTTAGCTTTTATTTATAGGCTTTTGGCTTCTCCTTATTGTGGTTGAAATAAAACTCCTAATTGATTTTTCAATTATCTTTGTATTATAAATGAAATAGATTTTAAATAATGCTTTATTTTAATAGGACTCTATTTTTTTTTAGCTCTCAGAATTCTATTAAACCTCACATTCCTTATCCTTTTTAAAATAAGTATAGGGTTTTGGTAAACAAACAATCTTATTAGAACTCTAACTTGAGAAAGTTTTAGTAAATTAGGACTACCTTTAATATGACTCGAGGACAACTTGTTTTGTCCTCGGTCTTCAAACATTAATAAAGATTACCGAATAACCCAAGAACAATTTAACTCATGGAATTAATAAACTAGCCGAAAACAACTTTAAAAGCTAACCCTTATTGACTGCCGATAAGGATTTCTAACGATTACTACGGAGAGTTTGGCACTGATGGAAAAGACATTGACCTAACAATTTACATCATGCTTGGACATATGCATTTGTTATGAAAAAATAGATTCATTGTATATCAGCAACAGGAGACAAAGTGTTAAGTGGCTCTAACACATTTTTTGAACCATATTGATATGGGTTTATTTAACAGTTTCTTGTTTCTTTTTTATTTCTTGTTTTGAAAGTTTATCTCTTAAGGGATTCATGTATTTCATAGAAATATAATCTTAACATTAGAAAATTTTACTAAAATTCTATTTAAAATACGGGTTGATTGTCCAAATTTAGAGCACTTTGTTTTCTAGTTCAACAAACGGATGTAGACAAACTTTGGAACCATACATCATCAACAATATTTTGAAGCTAGTTTAGAGAATATATATTAATGTTGTTGTCTCATTTGGCATTTGCCTTTCTCTATAATTTTATTTGTTTTTCTATAGAACTCTCTAGAGTGCCATTTTAGGTTACTCCCAATGATATTATTTGGTTACTTGAAAGTTATTTTTATCCCTCACAAATCTCTTCTACTATCCCTTGGTTGATCACTGCAGTCTTTTACCAAGTCTTACTATTGTGTATGATGGCAATTGAAGTAGCATAAAAATGAAAACAAAACATACTGAAATAATCATCAACTATACATGAAACATTATGCAATAAGTTAACTATACGCGTGATAGAAAACATGCTTTAGGAACACGAGTTTTGAGTGTTTGGTTTTTAGTGTGGGATAATTCTCTAGAAGAGTTTTAACAAAGTTTTGTTTCGTTATAGATTTTTTTTTTCTTCAAGCAGTGATCATTTAATTTAGCACTGGTAAAGCTTACCATTTAAAATTAATTTTTATGTTCAAATTGGATATGTTATTGCACCTTCAAAGTTCCAATTAAAAGTGATAATTCGAATTATCGTATCGTTTTGTATTTATGTCATGTTAAATAGAGATCAATTTAAATTTGAATCGTTTATTAATCATGTCAAGAACGATAAATATGGATACAATTCGTTTAGATACGATTAATAAATAAATCGTAAATGAATTATAAACTTATTGAGACGATGATTTTATTTGTTTATGAAACGAATTCATTTATAATTTATTTATTCATTTAAGATAAAATAATTATAAACGAATTGATACAATTATTTTATTTATTTATAACACGAATTTATTTATGATCCGTTTATAATTCGTGTCTTAAATGAATAAATAAATCTAATAATTTAAATACGAATACGACATGATTATTAAATGGGTAATATGAATACATGTTTATTATTCGTATCAAATTTTTTAAATTCGAATCCATTTATTTATTTTAAATTTGTGTTTAATAATCATGTCGTGAAACATTTATCACCCCTAACTCCAATTGATTTAGCCCCTACCTGCCATTGATTAGACATAGGACGAAAGTTAAGGGAGAATATGACCAAGGTTAAACATGCTGTCATGTAGCTACAATAACGGTCGATTAATCCGAAAGAGTTTGTCATGTTCTCTGATGAAGGCCAACGCTTTTTATGGGTATCATTGAAGAGAAATGAAAGAGATGGAAAGGTCCTGACATTGGTTATACTTGTGTACCTTCCTTTTCCATTCGTTTTGCGAATGAATCTTTTATAAAGATAAGTCAGGCGGCAACCCTTGGCAATGGAAACTAACCAGTCATGAATTGTTATCACATCACATGATCAAAGCTTTAAATTACGAAGAGTTTATCGTATTTCACAGGATGCTGCATCATGCAGTAGCACTGCCTTTGGTTATAGTAAGATTTTTCAAAGGGTAATTTTAACTTATGATTGCGAGTAGCTGCATATGCACAACACTACCATAATCAAGAACCACAGAATGGCTCTTGTATGTTTTTCCTTGCCTACTTTTCAGTCGTCGTTCATAAAATTCAGGACAGCTAGAAGAGGATGATGCATCTGTAAATCTGTTCTTTTCCTGTCTAACGCATGCTTCCATTTATGATTCCCCAACCCCCAAAAAAAGAAAAAGGACTGAGGTGGATAGCAAAACAGAGTATTTTGCATCCGAGTGACGTAGAATCAGATTTAAAAAGATATATGCATGGGAAGTCCAATCTTTCAAGACTTATCATGTGATATTACAAATATATTATACTCCCTAATAAGTTTCAGTAAGTTCTCTGGCAAAAAATGAGAAATCTATTTATCTTTCAAACAGATACATCATCAAATGCAGTTGCAGATAAAATTGGCAGAGGCAACTTTTGACATACCAAATGAACTAAGAAATTAGTCTAATCCACTTATCAAACAGACTTTTGTTGTGACAAAAAGAGCCGATCAACCCAAAAGGGAGAGTCCATTGCATGTTCCCATTTTCTTCATTTGATTCTCTCACACAAGCCAGCCACCGGTGGACTAACCAAATACAGCAGTGACACAGCAACCAGATCAATTATCAACTAAATTTACCAATTTCTATCTTCTTCTTGATTGCCTTTTGACCATGGTATACAAATGCATCTATTATTCCCGAAACAGTGAAGACACCTGAACACAATAATTCAACATTGTTTATACATCCATTCAAGAAATTTATCAATCAATGGTATTACAGTTTATCGATAAACAGAAGAAGTTATGACAGCCATTCAGCCAACCCTTGGTAGTTACAATTGCAGTCTTTGTTGAGTTGAATTCAAATGGCAAAACAAAGATATTTAAGATCTTTAAATTAGCAACAATGCCCAATAGAAAAGAATTAAAAAAAAAACGAAGAGAAAACATCAAATTTGAAAGAAATTATTTAATGTACAATCATACACAGAAACACAAGTTTCACCAACCAAAATGAAAATAAAGCACCCTACTGAAAATGGTAAAAATCTAGTTCAAAATAGTAATGAAAGTTCAGTTCCTAAGAAAGGTGGGAAGAAGAAGACATAATCTCATCAATTCATAACCAAAGCAAAATCAACGTAGGCAGGAAAAGAGAATATTATAAATCAGTCCCCTACTTTATATCTTTCTTCATTTTCTCTTAAAAACTTTCTGATAGAAAAAGAAAAAGAGTCCTAGCAAATGAACGATTAGTAATTACCTCCAACTATAGCGCAAACATTAGTTAGGAAGTGTAAGAATGACACATGTTCCTCTGTGAAAGTGACCTGCAACAAGCAAACCAGTTGGATATAAAATGAGCCAAGTAGAGGAGAAAAAGCAAAAAGAAAAGCAAAATTTTAAGTCACCCAGCATCACCGAGATATCAATAACTAACAAATCAAACTTAAACTTGATTATGACAACTTGCAAATCATAACACACCTTGATTGGAGAAAGGTCATAAAAGAAGAAGACTCCAGGAAGGGTCTGAAGACGACCTATTTCTGAACTCCTGAAATGTTCAGTTACAGAGAACTGCCAAGAACTATAGTTTTAACATGTCATTTTGAATAGGGAAGACATGAAAAACATAAACAGATGACATGAATGAGTCTAATCATACCTGATTTGACTGGATAGTGTGCCCATGCACATCTGTGTATACTGTAGGTACAACCTGCAACATTGGTAGAATATTGTAAAAAACCCTCAACTAGAAAGGAAAGTGGAAACCATGGAAGGTCATGTTAAATGGTCAACATTCTATAGTATGGTTGGCAGAATAAGAGCAAAGCTGGCAAAGCCAAAAAACTGCAAGAAACCAACTAAATATATTTGCCTCCAGCCTTTATACCAAATTAATCTTGTTCAAACACTCAACATAAAATTACAACGGACACAGACGATCATTATTGTAAAAGGATAATGAAGATGAGAATCAAGAAGCACATCTGCTAATATAATGCAAGTTCATTCCTATTTAGTTGTTGTGTTTCTTCTATTCCATACTCCTGAAAGCCTAATAAAAACACTTTTAAAATGTACAAGTATTACCTTTCCAAACACAGGTGCAAAAATTATTGAAAAGTAAATATTCGAATAGCTAACACTTTTAAGGCAGAGGCTTCCACCTATCAACACTTATGTCTTTTTAGAACAGGGAATTTCATGATCAAGAAGGAAATTATTTTTACAATTGAAAGGAAGTCGTGTAAAGCAAACAATCTAGAACCAGAAATGATAATGCGTTTAGTTTTCATACTAGATAACATGTAAAATGACAAAAATACAGAGGCATTAGTCCACAACACCTACCTTGATAAAATACTGGTACATCCCACTTGGTGTATCTTGTGTCCAATATACACTGAAAATTTGACAAAAAGAATTATAAGAAATTAACAAAAGTCAATTTGAACTTATGAAAATATATACAACATGAGAAACAGCCAAGATAGAGCAATCAAGCTCTGCAAAACAAGGTGACTAAACTGAAAATAATTGCAAGGAATAATAGAAGAAATTACCCGTCAAGAGGATTCACAACACCAGGAAAGCGTTCTCCAAAAGCTAATTTATTAATCTTGTGACTTATCTGCATCACGCATAACAAATTAACCATATGGCTAACTTAAAGCATTTTAGTACATCGGAATGTAATTTGAAATTCCAGTGATATTTATTTATATAAGCAACAGAATTGAAAGGAGAACAGAATCTTACATTAAAACTATCCTTCTGAAATGCCAGTATGTCATGTACATGAACGCCTGATTGATGAAAGCTTTTCCCAGGAGCAAAGTGAAAATTCCCAGCCACCTTATTGACTTCCAAGAATCCATATACATTACACCCTTCACCTTCTTCTTCCTTAATTCTTTGTAAAAAACCTTCTCTTTTGCACTGAATGACACAAAAGGAAAAGCTTTAACATAACGAACTTCCTAACTGAAGTATGCAATTAGCATATTCAACACATATGAATCAAAGTCAATTTGTTGTTACAGGGTTAAAATGAGGCAAAAAGCATTATTAGCAGGGTTCCATGGCAAAAAATATTAGAAATGGCAAAATCAAAAGTTAATCAAATCTATCAATGCACCTCTGTAAGATAAACCAATAGCCTTCTGCCAGACATTGGCCTAGGAAATTACCAGTTTGCATTACAGATTTACTTCTATACACAAATAATATTGCCCTACTAAAAAAATAATAATACACTGTCAATATTGGCATTCAAGATCCAAGCATTAGCTGAAATGTCCACCCAGTCAATTAGACATCTTCCTAGATCAAAACAAAAATAATTTGTGATTACAAGCATAAACTACAAAGTCAAACATACAGGGAAAATGCATCTTCCACAAAGAAGAGAAAATATAAAGTACATTTCCAACTCACAGCAATAAAATAAAAAAATAATTTCCCATTATTCATAATAAGTCAAGTTTGTTTGTGCTTCAGAAAGTTTGAAAAATTGACAAACCCTCATGCTCACGGACCTGGTCAATCAAATCCGGATTTGACACCGCCCAACCTTTCTTTCGATAAGCTTCACGAACATCCTCACAAGAATTACAGCAATCTTCGTCTGACTGCAAGGTAAAACAAACAAGAATAATTAAGAAAGATCCTTCATAAGTTAAACAGTGCAATTCTCTAGGGTTGATCATCTTTGACACAGATTTATCATCAGTTATGATAAGACATTCAGACTACATTCATCAAGCCCCCTTGAAAAAAAAAATAATGTAAGCCTAAGCACCCAAGGCAAATTATATGCAAATCAATATTTCATTCCAAATGAGTAACTATTCTCAGTTAAGTGGTAATAATAACATATTACGCATAATTCCATAGCCATGATTAAAAGTAACTCAACTTTAGATCTATAAATAACAATTCACTTTTTGCAGTACACATCTACAAATAGCAACTCATATTTAGTAGTACTATAAGGGTATAGAGCTGGCATTCATGACTATCAAATAAATGGAAACCATGAAGTAGCTAATGGGTACCAGGGAAAAAACAAAACCTCACCGATTCAGCACCGTAACAGGAACCACAGTATGTCTCATTGTGTTCAAGCCTGCCACCATGTCTCTGTAAAGGCTTGTCAATCTGTTTATGAGAAGAACAGTAATGAGCAAAATGAAATATAGAGTAAAACATAGCTCCCTAGATTTATTTGTTAACAGAACATCAAAGCATACTGGCTGCATGAATGACATGAACAAGAAGAAAACTCTAAGCTGGGTTGCTGTCTGGAGGAGTATACATGTAATCAATTCAAGTAATTTATAAGCAACTCCAACAATTGACATTCCCCAGTCACTAAACCCAAATCACACTAGCTGAATCTGAATCTCTCCTGATCATCCTTTCACTTTAGAAATCATGTAGTGGACCCTAACCTGAGTGACAGAAATCTCTCATGTGCATGCTTGCACCTTGGTGACCAGACCCTAACCTGGATTTACACTAGTTAGGGCAAGTTTAGGAGTTTGTCTCCTTCAAGGATTCTTAAGGTATCGGGTCATTTCAATACTGTAGAAGGTTAAACTATGTTAGACACCATATACAAAATACTCAACCTGGTTTGGTAACCTTATCATTGTTACTTTTCCAAATCTAACCACATGACTTCTCTCTCTCTCTGTCTGTCTCTCTCTCTCTCCCCCCGCCAAGGAAATCTGAACATCAATTTCAGATGCAATAGATACACCCAAACTCCTTTCCCCTAATTAATAACCTCTAAACTGAATTTGGTACTAAAAGAGATACAGTTCAACTCGTCCCATTTTTCAATCCTTTGGTACCTGCCTCCCAATATACTCCTAGGTATGCTAGATCTCTAATATTTTCCCTCAGTGATCAATCAAACCTAAAGTGATTGAACCTGTTACAATCTGAGATAATGTCAATAATAATATTACCCTGATTTAGGACAAGAATAATCTAAACTGATGAAGATAAAATTTTCCTGACAACTTTTCTGATTTCTACCCAGCAGGTTGATTCGCTCTGGCTATCCCATGGTTAAGAGACCATAAAAAGAAAAAAAAAATTATTGATAGGCTTAAGCATGGACAATTCCAGTTAGTTGTGGAAACAAGTTCTGAACGGTGCTTTGGCAACCAAACCCCTTCCATATGGGAAGCCTAAACTCCCCAAAACATATTCATAATGGATTGTGAATAGATAAATATGATCTAAAACATAGTTCAATCTGCAGATGTTTAGAACATATTGATCTTGATAAATGAACCGCTAGCAATATCATGTTACTAACCTTAGGAGCACCAATCCCATCTTGCCTTGCTTCAATAACGTTGCCATGACTATCTAGTCTTTTCTTGAAAATGTCATGTTTCTGCAAGTCGCAAGAAAAAACAAGGTAATTAAAAATTTAAGGTCTTAAGCACATATATGATCATCAAACACTTAATGCAAGAAATATAATCAATGAAAAAGAAAGTGAAAAGAAATGACTCCCAAAAATACTTACAACATCAAGGTGTTGCTCCCCACTGATGTCCATGGCATCAAGACTTAGTATTGAACATGGAAGGGCAGGAAAGGTTACGTCAAACTGCAATTTCAAGCATCAAAAGCGTAAAATTAATTATTTTTATTATAATTAAAAACAGAAGCATATCCCAATGGTGTACTCCAGACAAGGCAAAATTTCAAAAATTGGGACAAGAAAACATGTCACTGAAAGATACAATATATCCTAGAAAGTCATGAATAAAAATGCAATCGATTTAAAAGAAATTAAAATTACATAATATGCAGGACTAGGAGTTTGCAAGAACAGAACACAACCCTGATATTTAATTAAATGATCGAAGAAGAAAGGTGAGCAAACTTAATGCAAATTCTAAGGTCAAAAGAGAGAATATGGATTGATACTCAGAAGAAGCAAATAACATTACATTGATACGAAGAGTTTCTCCTCTCGAAGTATCCACCACAAGCTTTGATTCAGTCACAGCATTGAGATATAATTCTGCAACCAAATGAGAAACAAAAGTTGTTGTACAAGAAAATCATAATTAACGGTCAGAAACAATCAATCACTGACTTTTTCTTTCTGGCCCTAGTTCTTTCAAAAGCATGACCCAATCAGAAATCTCTTAACATGAAAACACAAAAAAAAAAAAAAAAAAAAAAAATCAACAACGCTTCATTCATTGCCGTATATTTCGTCTCAACTACGAACAACAATCAGGTAACAATCTAAATCCAAAGAAAAAAACAAAAAGCTTTAGCTCACATTTGCAGAATATCCAATTCCACTTGCATTTCTACCAGACACGCACACTATTAAATTGTAATCTAGTATGATCAATCTCAATTTACAGCTAGTAACAAACGAAATCGTAAATTATGAAGACAAAACTCATGGATCTAAAAAGAAGAAAACAAAAATGCAAGAGAGGAATATGAATAACGTACGGAGTTCGGAGAAGAAAAGCAAAAGCATGACAATTGAAGAAACGATAGTGATAACGCCACCGGAGAGGGTACGGCTGTAGAAATCCTCATTGATTTTGGGATAGGCGTCCAAATTCCTTAGCTTGTTCATGATACTGTCCATACACTGATATCAGCTGCAATTGAATTGATCAGCTGATAGATTACTTCCTTCTTTCCTTCCTTCCTTAATCTAATAATAATTTTAATCTAATCTAGCAAATCAATATAAGAAAATCGAAACGAAAATCTAATTTGGCTTGCTTTAAAACCCCGGTTTTGTTGAAGTTATCGATCCGCCGTTGTGTTTCTACGAGGCGTTTACGATTTGAAGACCTAAAACTACGGCGTCTTTTTGCGTTAATTGTTTTTCCCTTCCTTTTCTATTCTACGCTAATGAGAAGATCGAGGGCTTTTGCCGGAGAGTAGCCACTCTCGGGTACTTTTACGGTCAACTGATACGTATAACTTTCTTATTATTTATTTTATTTTCAACTTACGTATATTTGCAATACGGTCCTTGTCTTTTGCTATATTTACGGTTATCCGCATATGTTTTGCTAAGCTGTTGCAATTTTGCACATTTCCGTTTTGCCAGTATTATTATTATTGTCAACTAATCAGAAATACTAAAATCTCGTTGGAAACAACATTTGTTAATTGCTAAGTAATTACTTTCTACCATCCAGTTACGCTTTGAGAAACGGTAATGGTGGTGGAAACAGGCCCAAAAGCCCACGAGTTAGAGTGAGAAATTGAAAAGCACGGTCCGAATAAACTGGATCTGTCCATCTATTTCTATAGCTTACTATTAATACATTGATTTTTGCAAGACAGTGGATCAAGGAAGATACAATTTGATTGTTCTTTGTCTTTATTAATCTGTTTTCGTTGTTATTGTCCACTTCCCGTATTGATGTTGTCAACTACCAACAAAAAAGAGTTCCTCAATGGCTGCTTGAATATTGAACTTAAATTGCGAAAATTTTAACAAAATTTTCGCTTTAAATCATAAATTTTAGTTAGAAATCTATTCCAATTGTCTTGGCCGGTAAAGTGACAATGTACATTTCCTGAATACATACTCCTAGGGATGGTAGAATTCTGCAGGGCCGGCAACGGGGACAAATTTGTCCATGTTTCTAAAATCCTCGTAACAAGTTGGAAAGTCATATCATCCCCGGCTTATTACATGTTTCGTTTATGAAAAAATTTTGAAAATAATCTTTTTTAATTACCTATTTATCATTATAATTAATTATAATTTAATTTTATTAAACAGTTTAATTTTAAGTAGTTTGGATGATTTTACCCTCATGACCAACTACAGTATAAACCTTTAAACTCTAAATTCTCAAACCTTAAAATTATAGTATATAATTTAATTTTTTAATTTTAATTTTTTTATTATTAAAATTTATAGATTAAATAATAATTCGTAAAATAAAATTTATTTAAATAAATTTTACTATAATTAAATTTACATAAAAATGTAAAATTTTAAAAATAAAAGAAATTATTTTCATCAAGTATTATTTATAATGTAAATTTTATAAAAATAAAAATATATTTTAAAATTTTAAAAATATAGAATTTTTAAAAAAAATCATTAAACAAAAGTTTAAAAAAAGTTTAATGTTTATTTTTAATATTTTTATTATAACAAAATTAAAAAAAAAAAAACAAATAACTAACATATGTAGCGAATAAAGAATTAACAAAAAAATAAAAAAAAAATAAAAAAATACACTAAAAAAACAAAAAATAACTAATAAAGTATTAAAAAAATAGTTTCAGTGAGGGGAACTATGCCTCATTTTTGCTCGGGCCAGGGCCTGTGAAGCATACTGTAGCTACAGTCCCCCATATGTTACAGTAATTTTAATATTTTAATATATTAAATTATTTATTTAATTAAATGTTTTAAGTGGACATGTTCTCAAGAGTATTATTCTACGTAATGCTACAGTATTTTTAATAAATATTTTAAAATATTAAATTATTTATTTAATTAAATGGTCCGATGAGCTTGTACTCGAAAATATTTTAGCTACAGTAACTGCATAATGCTATAATTTTTTTAATAATTTAAAATTTAAAATTAGTTATTTAATTAAATGGCTCGAGAGATTTTTTTATATTTTTATATTTTTTATTTTAATGTTTATTATTTTTATTTTTGAAAAAGAAACATTAAAAAAATTAAAAATAAAAATTAATTAAATAAAGATATTAGTTATTTTATTATTTTTTTTAATTTTTAATTTTTGTTATAATAAAAATATTTAAAATAAAGAAATTGAAAACAAAAATTTAAATTTAAAATTTAGTGTATTTTTAATTTTTTTTAATTTTTTAAAATTACAAAAAAAATTCAAGGATAAAAAATATTAAATTTAATTATATAAAATTTATTAAATAAAAAAAACTAAAACTTATATTAAAAATAAATCAAGAACAAATTTAAAAAATAAATAAATTGAAAATAAATAAAACAAAAAAATTAATATATAGTGTATTGAATAGTTTTTTAAAATTAAAATTTTTTATTATTTAAGGATTACAAAATATTAAATTTAATTAGATAAATTTTATTAAATAAAAAAATGAAACATATATTAAAAATAAATCAAGAAATAAATTAAAAAAATAAATAAACTGAAAATTAAATGAATAAATAAAAATGTAGAATTAATATATGGTATGTATTGAATAGTTTTTTAAAATTACAATTTATTTATTATTTAAGGATAACAAAATATTAAATATAATAAAATTTTAAATTTTGATAAATTTTTAAATTTAAAAAATAAGTAAATAAAAAAATTTTAAAAAAAAGGGCCACTGCCCCGAGCTTGCCACATGCTCGGGCCAAAGACCTTTTTTTATTTTTTTACTTTTTAATTATATATTTTTTTTATTTTATAAAAAAAAAAGAAAAAAAGAAAAGCACCAGGCCTAGCCTGGCCAGCGCTAGACCAACCTGGCAATGTGCTCGAATCAAAGGCCGGAGTTAGGCAACTTGAGCGACTCGTGCTCAGTCCAAATGTCTTTTTTTAATTGTTGATATTTTTAATTATTTAAAATTTATAAATTAATTAAAATTAAAAAATAATAAATTTTAAATTTTAAATTTTAAAAAAAATGGCACTGCACCCGAACACAATTCACTTTTTCACATTATTTAAAGAGATAATTTTCTTATTTCTCAGCACTTCAATATTTCAATTTCTTTTTTTTCTATCGGTAAATGGGTATTCCAATGACAACAAGTGAGTTTTATTTTATTTTTTAGCATTTGTATTCATTTTTTCTTCAATTTGTAAATTTTATTATTCTACAAATTTAGCATTTGTATTAATTTCATTATTTTTTTAAAATTTGTTTAATTAGTTAGCATTGTGGTGTGATATTTTAATTCAAAAATTTGTGTAGGAATTATAGAATTTATTCAAATACTGTGATGTGATATTTTGATTCACAAATTTGTTCAGCATGTTTGGTGGTGGGCATGATTCACGAATATGGAATAATATATGCGATATTCAATTCTTATTAGTTGAAAATAATAATAATCAGTTACATTTTAGATGTCTAAATTTATCATTACTTTGTTATTGTTTCTTAATAATTATTTTTATTTTTTAGTAATTAATTTTTTATTTAATTTAATTGAATTAATTTTAATTTAAAAGTTACTTAAAGTAAATTTTAAATTTAACTAAATATTAAATTTTTTAATTGCAAGATATGCATTAAGTTAGTTAATTTATTAACTAAAATTGTTTTTGAATTTGTACTAATTTAAATTTTGTAATCAGTAATTGTTTTGGTTAATTTATTATAAATTTGTAAGTTTTATTATTTTATTAGTTTGCACTATAATGTGATATTTTGATTCACAAATTTGTTTAGCATGTTTGGTGTGGGCATGATTCACGAATATGGAATAATATATGCGATATTCAATTATTATTAGTTGAAAATAATAACAATCGGTTACATTTTAGATATCAAAATTTATCATTACTTTGTTATTGTTTCTTAATAATTATTTTTATTTTTTAGTAATTAATTTTTTATTTAATTTAATTGAATTGATTTTAATTTAAAATTTGCTTAAAGTAAATTTTAAAATTAACTAAATATTAAAATTTTTTATTAATTGCGCTGTTATGCATTAAGTTAGTTTGTTTATTAATTAAATTTATTTTTGATTAAATGTTTCAGTTTAAAATTTGTAATTAGTAATTATTTTTGTTAATTTATGTATGAATTTGTATTAATTTAAACTTTGACCTAAACTCGACTTTAATTTTCTAACTAATTAATTAAATTTAATGTATTTTATAACATTTCAGGTATGGCTAAGATTGTGCTGGTTGGGGTTCATTACTGCGGATCATGAGTTACATTATCAGACGGTTCTGAAAAATACCGCGGTGGAAGGGTCTGACTCTTACCCGTTCTGAGAGACGTCAAGTTTCAATAGTTATTATACGTGATATACGACCGTACTGAAGTAGATCAAGCAGAATTCACAATCTATATGAAAATAAGTTTTACAGACACTGAAACCGAATCCGTGATATATGTGGACATTGTAAATAACTCTGATGTTACTGCTTTTGTGAGCACTATTGTGGTTATAGACGTATTAGTCCATTATACGTCACTAAAGAGAGATAACTGCTGATGATCACATGGTGCATTGTACTCCTCCTTCGCAGCTTGTTGAGCCGGATGTGAATGGACAACCATTTGTATCTTCTTGGGGGAGCAATCAACTCAACCAGGATTGCCATTATTCACTGACTTTTGTTAATTTTATAAAGCCTTTACTAGGACGTCATGATTATCCTATATTTTATAGAGGATACTCTCCGTGTCGGTACAATAAAGACCTTGTACCTTAACTTTTTGATACTCTACCGTATATGGAGGGCGAAGGTTTTGACATTCCATTCAATACAATCAGCACCCCTGGTATGAATTATTGTGACAAGGATATGGATGCAACGACGAATTTAGGGCATGGACCAAATCAAAGAATCAGATCAACAGGGTGTCAACTGAATATGTCAGGTTTATCAACTTCTCGCAGTTTGCTACCAATTCCACCTTTCAATTCTCATTTGGTAGATGTGATGTTTGGTTCTACTTTTGATACCATAAGTGTTGGGTAGATTTTCAATTCGAAGAAAAAGTTAAGAGATACATTATGAATAATGGCTTCAAGCAACTAACACAGATGAAAAATGGTGAATATTGGTCTGTTAAACAAATTGAAACATGTCATACTTGTCGAAACGACCAACTACAGTCAGGCCAACGCCAAGCAAGCAATCGATTTATTAAAGAATATGTAATGGACAAGTTTCAAGATCCAAGTAAGATTTATATTCCAAATAACGTTCGAGATAATATCCACCAAGAATTTAGAGTGGTTATATCTTACTGCAAGGTTTGCCTAGTCTGAGAAGAAACACGTGTATTTGCGTGCTAGGATCCATCCGAGTCATTTTAATTTCTCCCACATTTCTACCATATTTTGAAACAAAGAAACCCTGGTTCAGTAACGCATATACAAACTAATGATGATAACCATTTCATGTACTTCTTCATGTCGCTTGGCCCATCTATGTGTGGTTTTATTCATCAATTCATCCAATGATTACCATTGACAGGACGTTTTTAAAAGGATACATTTCAGGGGACCATTTTTGCAGCTGCGGCTGTAATGCCCCGGCCCTCAACCTAGACCACCGAGTTATCGCGTTACAGCCTAGTGTCTTTCACGAGCCCACTGAGCAAGAATTTGTCTCTCGACCCTTTGAACACCACAGGCCCGACTACCGAGGTATTTGTTCCTTCCCTAAAGGGAAGTTTGCCTCCCCCACGTACCAATTGTCAATATATATGCTTCTCAAATAAATCGAGCGTCTTTTTTATCCTAAAAAATTGACCATGGTTAGAATTAAAATCCCACTATCTTTCTAACATAATGTACTCTATAAACTTATACATAAAAATTTCATGGTCGGCGCTCCT
The DNA here is from genome assembly GCA_035584115.1 of Cedrela odorata. Classification (NCBI taxonomy): domain Eukaryota; kingdom Viridiplantae; phylum Streptophyta; class Magnoliopsida; order Sapindales; family Meliaceae; genus Cedrela; species Cedrela odorata. The sequence goes on along the minus strand of JAXCLQ010000002.1, from coordinate 7,152,222 downwards.
CTTTCCCTGAGGGGGCACGTTCATCAGCCTCACATACATAAATGGCCCACTTATGTCACGCCATTTCGACTTGCCATTATACACCTTAAATGCGCGCATCAAGTGAGGTAACAACTCGCATAATAACTACAATGCCTCAACCATCCCTTCGTTAGAATGACCTAATAGCATAGAATTGTATGCAGATATCAGTTGACCACCAAAGTTAATAGCACATGTAACCCAATGGTCACCACATACCAAAGCTATAATGAAAACATAAATAACGGCAGTCCATGATTGTCTCACCCCATCTGTGTCACCTCTCACGTGCTTTTCTAAATCAAGTCTCGGTGGGAAAACACCCATCGAAATTGCCCTTTTACTCCATTCCCTCCATACGTGGCATAATTTAGGTTGCACAATTAATAAGAAACAAAATTCAATGTAAACTTAAAACTGATATAATATTTGTCAATGTAACAGGAATTGTAAATGTCTTACATACATATAAATAGGACAATGTAACAATCCAATTTTGTGCCAGTTTATGAGAGCACGCTTGTTGTCGATGCCCGAGTAAATATAAATACTCGTCGATGTGTTGTTAAAATAAAAATAATTTAGTTAGATATAGAATACAGCGTTGTAATAAGTTAACAACATGTTGGTCACTTGTTGTATCCTCTAACCACATACCCGAATCCGAGATACCATGAAGTCATGATGGTGTCAATGTCACCAAATGAGTCTCGATACATGTCGTTGGGTCGTCCAACCACTATAGATACTGAGCATATAACTCATCAAGCCATGGCACCAATGGATCGATACTCAAGTTCGATGAACATTGGGGCAGAGGTCTTGTAAACCTCATTCTTCAGACATAGGGGTAAGATGGTTATTTCATAAGATTAATTATCTTATGTCCATTATACAATATTAATTGACACATTAACGAGGCTTAGGTGAATATAAATTAAGTTTAATGATATGAATATGACTAAATTGATGTTATGTATTGAATTTTTCGCATATTGCCCTACATTGAAGCATTTTGTAGTTTCGCTAGCCAGTTAGCGAGCGGGGTCAAGGGGCAGCACCTTGTAAGGGATCAGGGGCGGAGCCCCTGAAAGTTAAACGAAAATTATGTTTAAGAATAAAAAGAAAAGGTTAAAATATGTTATGAACATGAAATATCGATACATAGAGTTGAGAGTATCGATACTTTGTCCAATGTATTGATACATTAGGGAAATAGATCGATACTTGATGAACGAATCGATACCTACGAAGAAAGGATTGATACTTTGCAAGACAGAGACTTGGAAATAAATTACAAGTTAACCAGATCGATACTTATGGACATAGTATCGATACATTTTGAAATAAAGAGTTCAAAATTAATTACATGTTGAATCAGATCAATACCTTAAACAAAGGTATCGATACATTGAAAAGAAGGGATCGATACATAAAAGTAAATATATCGATACTCAAGATCGAAGGGATCGACACCTAGATTAAAGATATCGATACCCATGCCAAAAGTATCGATACTTAACTTAAAAATATTGATACTTTACACAAATCGGGCAAAATTAGACGGATAAATTGGTCATTTTACTCCCGTTTATAAATACTTACCAAGGAGGACGTCCCCTCTCTATTTCCCTCTCTCTCACTAAAACACTTATTTCTCTCTCTCTCTATCTCTCTCTCGATTTCTTACGAATCTTAGCAAATCTTGTGGGTTTTTCACTCAAATTTGGTTGTCAAATGATTAATCCACCTCTCCTCAATAATGTGATATCGAATTTGGCTTGAAACAATAAAGAGAGGTAGTGAACACATTAGGGTTTTGAATTAAAATGGGGTTTTCAGGTTTAAAGGACAATGTGAAGCTTATGAGAATATTTACAGGCTACAAGTAAGCTTATAAACTTATTCTAAGTTTAAGTTAATGGATTTAAGTATGTTTGAGTGTTAGGGTTCACTGTTCACCCAAGGGTTTTCAATTAAATTCGCGTAGGAAAAGTAGATTAAGTTAATTAGAGTTATTAGAAGTTTATATAATGTTAAGTAAGTATTAAATATCACTTGGAATGCTTATAATCATGTTAGATTACAATGTGAAATTTGGAATGAATACGACCATGTGATTCTGTTATTAGGAATCGACTAAAAGGTCCTCATTAGAAAGCCTCGTAAGTTATATGTATCAAATTAAGGAAATTGAGATATAATGACCATAAGCATTGCATATAAGATATAAATGTTAATTGATTAGAATATCAAAGTTTATACTGGTATATATGTGTAATATAGATGCCGAGCATTAAGAAGAGAGACATATTAGACGTGAGAAGTAGTATTGGAAGAGGATACCCTCTTGTTTAAGTGAGTGGATTTTAAATTTGTTTTTATGCTTTTGAACTATTTTATGGACTTACTGTTTTAAGAAATAGATATATATTGTTGATTTGAAATACATGTGATAGCTTATTTATTCATTTAAAATGTGAATGGTTAGGGGCCAAGATTGAGATTGAAATTGCATACTTTATGATGATATTGAAAATGAAATAATTATAAATATTTATATACATGGATTTACTTGTGGCATTATATTGGTGATATGATCGGGAGGAGCAAGTGTGTATGTGACTGTAGTTACAAGGTAGTAACCTAAGAACGTACCTATGAGAGACCGCCTAGGTAATTGCATCGTAGGTGGGGCAGTTATAAGGGTAGATATGATAATTAGGAGTTGCCTATGTGTGGGATCGTCGAGGATAGTCATGAGTATCACCACATGACTACTCGAGGCGAACGTCAATGGTAGGCATATTTAAATATGTACATGCTTTCTTTATATTAAAAAGAATATGTTTTAACAAATGAGCATTATTTTCTTTGCATAAAGCCCACTGACGATCTCAAGGTTATCATGGCTAAGGTAACTACCGGGAACATGAGCTACCCTAGTGATTTGATTAACAAGCCATAGTTTTATTAAAACAAATTGATTTATTATGCATTTATAAATAGTTTTATTAAATTGTATTTTTGTCCACTCATGAAGTATATCCTCATATACTCACCCCCCTCACCTCCCAATTTTCAAGAGATCAAAATTAGGAAGAGTATTGTGCTAGTGGTGGTGATTAGTAAAGGGTGTAACGCCTTTAGGTACTGTTGATATTCCCGACTCGCAGACTTGGATGGATTAATTCACTGGGTATTTTTTATAAAACTATTTTATGTATGTAATTATGAGTAGAAACGATGTAATTTAATAAGTATTTTACATGTATCTTAAATTAAATATATCTTTCATATGTGAATTTGTTTGGAAACTATCTCAGAGAGACAATAGTTATATGATACATTTCATGAATTTTTTGAAATATTTTTAAGATGCATGTAAATGAGTATATAGGGTACAGGTACCCAAGTAGCCTTACAGGCCTGATGGACATCTTTAGGGATAAGAATATATCTCAAGGGTCTGTGGCGGTTGTCACGTGTGGACCCCACAAGCGGGGATATGACAAGTCTAATGGAAGGGCCTCCACGCCTTCTCTTGTTTGGATTAGTGTACGGGCTTCGGTTATACGGACCCTTTCTCAACGTTCAACCGAACCGACTCTCATTGTAGACAAGTGGATGTCTGTGAAGTATCTCTACCTGTGCTTCATCCTGAAACTATGGATGGATTATCTACATGCAACATTAAAAAAAATTATGCATAAGAACTAAATAGTTATACTAAGACGTGTATAAAGTAACACTGCTGCAATTTAGTCAAAGTCGTAATAATTGCTTGAACGGGTGAGCCCGTGGGTGACAACTACGAATGAATGGGCCCCCTGCTAAGATCACCAACCACTGTGTCAAGCAGCCCAAAGTTCTCCCTACACTTTACCTTGAAACCCTGCATATATGCAATTAATGCATCAACCACTATGTCAAGCTACGCAAAGTTGTCCCTACACTCAACCTTGAAAGCCTGCATATCTGTAGTCAATGCATCAACCTTTCCTTCAACTCGACCAAAGTTCTCCCTATCAACAGTCAACGTATTAAAGCGGTCCATTACACTCCTCTTAAAATCATTATAGTCAAACGATCTATGCTCGTTTGAAATATCAAATTGTATCGACACATCAGGCTTGTGGAACAACGATGGGGCGGGCGAATAATCCTCATTCGATGTGGGAGAATAATGAACTGGTGGGGCTGGTAAGTAATACGATGGCAGAGTGGGCGAATATTAAGGTAACATGGGCAAATACGACACCAGCACAGCATCTGTATAATACAGCTACGATGGCGATGGCTATGGGCAATCTGTCCCCGGATACGAAAGCTATGTTTGTGGGGCAGCATGCATCAGCTTATGGTGTGTATGTCAAAGACCAACGCAATGTATTAAACTGTGAAACAAATTGGGGCATTTCAATAAACAAACCTGTGGTGCAGTGGTGTCAGTAGCGCAACATTTGGGGACAGGTTTGGGCTTGGTAGATATTGTCCTACCAAATAAATTACCCCCATACTGACCTTATGGCTCTCCGATCTGCATTAACTCTGAGGTGACTGAAAATGCATTTTAGCTAGCTCAAACTCTAGCGTATGGAGTACACGAATGTGCTGAAAACACACAAGAAAATTTATTATCATTGTTTGTAGTTATCTACGAATTAAAAATGTTGGTCTTAAAAAAATTACCTTTGATTCAGAAAATAAATGTTTACGTATGGACCATAGGCTGAAACCATCCTTCATCGTTTGCCAACATAGGATTCGTGGGATTTCATTGCTTACTTTTTGAACCAAATTATCTTGCAAGCTAGGCACAGACTCATATATCTATACCTACATTGTAATGAATGACTAATAGTATAAAAAACAGCACATATACGTGTGAATTGAAAAATAATTTTAAATATATTAGTTAATTATCTGAAATGCAATACTCATTCTAGTAATATTATACTTCCCCCTAAAACTCTGAACCACCTCGACTAACCTTACCGTATCCTTTTTATACCTGATGTATTAAGTTGCGATGGTATGACACAATGATACTAATGTGTATTGGAATATAACAGATCCCCATGGATACTGATTAAATATCTGAAGATCCTTTGCCATGCGCAATAACCATAAATCAGCCTAATTGCGACCCCCCTGACCAATTAAAACCTCTCAAGCACATAGAACAGCGACAAGCGTATTGCGTCCAAGATAGGTATCGTATCAAACTGAAGCTGTTCGTGCACTGTCACAATGTCATCCAAACTGATAAACCCATCGATATCGTTAAAATACTCTTTGTATAACCGTGAACCCTCAAGAAGATCCACAATAGGATATTCTCTATAACGCAACCTAGTAATCAACCTGAACTCCGTGTGTGAAAAATGAATTATCTGCCTTCCCATGTGAAACCACATATTGTTGCTGCCCTCTACATTAACTTCATGCAACAACATATAATGTATAAGAATAGGTCAGTGATGTAAACCTTCGAGGGACAAAAAGTGACCAAAACAGGACTGCCTGAATATATCAAGTTGCGCTGTTATTAATTTCTGCTTGATATGGTCTTTCACCTCAAATCGAGATAAACAAGATCCCTCGCCATGAAAATGGTAAGATACTAGAATCTTATACTGTGGTTGGTCGGTCATTTATACCTAAATAAATTGCACCAACAAAAAATTAATTATAAATGGTAGAGATAGTTAAAACTTCATAAAATTGTATACACATAAATGAAGTTTATAGAATTTGAAAATTTTCCAATAAATTGCAGTAAAAATTATTTTTTTTAACTAAATTTTATATATAACATTTTAGTTTACTTAATTATTAACTAAATTTATATATATATATAATCTTGCATATACTTAATTTAGTTACATATAAATTTTTGGTAAAAATATTTATTTTCTAAATTTATATATTTAAATTTCTAAAATATACACCAACAATTAATTTTTGAACTAAATTTTATATATAACATTTTAGTGTACTTAATTAAATAAAATTATATATATATATAAAATCTTGCATATACTTAATTTATTTATATATAAATTTTTGGTAAAAATATTTATTTTCTAAATTTATATATATATATATATATATATGTAAATTAAGAAAATAATATGCACCAACAATTAATTTTTGAACTAAATTTTATATATAACATTTTAGTGTACTAAATTAATTAAAATTATATATATAATCTTGCATATACTTAATTTATTTATATATAAATTTTTGGTAAAAATATTTATTTTCTAAATTTATATATATATAT
>JAXCLQ010000002.1:7105258-7115618 GCA_035584115.1 Cedrela odorata | reverse complement strand
GTGTGTGTGTAACGATTAATGAGATTCTTCCAATAATTATTAATTAAGATGCAATATTTATAAAAATACATGCTATATATACAAACTCTTTATATAAATTTGTAATCCAATTTGAATGAAATAGTGCATAATATTATGAAGATTTGGTCGTGTTGAGCTAATTCGTGGTAACCCCGACTCTAATATTCTAGAGTATTATGGTAAATATGATTCGTTTCATACTTGTTATTGAACAATTCATGCATGGAAGAAAAGAAACTGGTTTTAGAAAATTAAGCCGGTAAAAGATGCTGATCAAAAGACAATTTCCTTAACCATAAAGTTATTCTGAAGACTAATTTAAAGTCGTTCTGTTTTTCCGGCATGAATATATTAAAGATCTCACTGACTACTCACTAGCTTTGAAATCATAACTTTACTTTGCCTAACTCTTTCCTTTTTGACAATCTTCGACCGCCCGAACTTTGAAACTCAACCTCTTCATCACATGGGGGAGATATTGGTTAGCTTCAACGCATCTTCGAGGCCTCCGGTTTTGACCCATTTATGGCAAACATTTTAGAATCAATAACAAGTAAAAACCTAACCCATTTATTATTATTATGCATAATGTGATGACCTTAAACGATTCTCATGCTTATGCTTCGCTTACGAGACATGAATTAATAATGGTAGATTCACCATTCGTCGTTTGAATTTTATGGGATTCTCATTTAGAAGTTTGTTTCAGATATCGTCCGAGTTCAATTCACATGCAAATTATAATACGTCAAATTCAAAGTTAGCTTTAATGATATGAAAAGAAAAGTAGAATAGAATAAAAATAAAAAGACTTTGCAACAATGACTATTGGATTCCCGGGAAATTTCCACGTACCATCAGTTTCTTTGTCTCATACGACATTGTTCAATTTCATAACATATAATCATATGGGAAAAGAAATGAAGAGTCGACGAATGTGAGTTATAATAGTATATTTTCAGACAAAGAAAGCTTAGATTAATGAACATAATATGACGTTTCGCCGACCACACAGAAAAGAAAAGACATGCAGAAATGGCCAAGTATTCGAAACCTAATGTAATGTAAACACGAATGCTTAACGTCAAATTTGCAAGACAAAGAAACGCTGCTGGTTTTAGTTTAAAACTACAAGAGGTTAGGTTTTCGAGCTAGTTGTTTCTCTAGCCATTACAAGGGGCGGCGTAAAAGCTAGGTTCTGCTATTTTGGCCTGAATTTATGCCAATTTCCAATCGTCCTAGTTTGGAATCATGCATGAAAAGTCACAAGGACAATTATATTCTATCATATTCTAATAATGTTTGTTAATTATTAAGTACTATAATCTCATTGGTTCCTAATGGGACAATTATTGTTTTCTTTTGTTTCTTTTGTTTTTTTTTAAACTTTAAATAGACAAAAATATATGTGAACATTCTTTATAAAGTAGGTATAATTTTAGATAAATTAATTAACCTTCAAATAGATTATATTCTATTTTTATTTAATTTTTTTTCTAATTTATTACCACTAGTACCATTACACTGCCCTAGATGAACTTACACTTTCCCCTTCAGTGTCAACTCGTCATGGAATAATCTAAAAATTGCATGCAGAATGCGCGGTAATATGAAAATCAAAAGAAATGACAACTTGGAAGAAAAAGTTACCTTTGGAAATATTTCTCCGCCGTTTAGTCAAATCTAGAACAATCAAATATATTGCAGCAGTGATGAGTAAATCAAAGTGGTCCTTCTCCATTTTCTTATTTATCACTGCTTCAGAAATCAAGACAACTCCGCCAATTGAACCTAACTGATGTGTTCGAAAATAAAACAGGGCAACAATTATAAGGGCATAAATAATTTTAACATATAAACCATACGTTGTTGGTCCATAGATTGATACAACACATAAAATTCAAAGGAAATTCACAAAAATAAAAAAAAAATAAAAAAATTATTGGAGGGATCAAAGCGTGGTCCCTCTATTGTAAAATATAGTATGTGGTCGAAAAGGACAGGTAGCCCAGAAAACGGGTGGTTGTTTCTTCCGTTAGTGCCGTGAAACAAAGTTTATAAATTGACTAGACATTTCCCCCAAGTCTCACTTGTAATTTCTGTGTTAAGTGTGCGTGGTTTTCACTTGTTTTTCTCTGCTTATTAACCCCTCTTTTCACTTCACATAGCCACATACCATCAACAATTTCTCTCCTTCTCTCTGTTTTTCTCCTCTGTTTTCCACTCTGTTCCTCAATCTTCTCAAACTTTCAGGTATTTCATAATCATTGTTTTGGTATCTTTCTCCAATAGTTAAAATCTGCTTGATGTTGTTAATGTATACGTGTTTGTGTTTGATGTTTGGAATATTCGTCGTGTATTGCAGAGTTTCAAAGTTAAAGAGCAAAATGACTAACCAAAATGTGTTGGCTTCTGATCGGAAATCGAGTATTGGGGTCAAGATTACAGTGACCCTGTCCAACTCTTCTTTCTTTTCACGGTCGACAACGAGGGCTTTGCCTGCTTCCGGTGGTGGGTATATCACCATATCTCGAAAGAAGGTCTTGAGAAAACCAGCTGACACTACTGAAGCAGTAAACAAAACTAATGCATGGGTTGATTCGATGAGAGATTCTTCTCCTACTCGTGCCAAATCTTCAGCTTCTCTATCTGAAACTGATGATCAAACTTCTTGGATTGTAAGTATATATACATGAAGACTGTTATGTTCTGTTCTGTTCTCTGCTTCTCTTGAAGGAATAATTTGTGGAACATTTCTGATACTTGTAATTATTTATGTTCCGAAAAGGCTCGTCATCCCTCCGCTTTGGGAAAATTTGAGGAGATTGTGAATGCTTCAAAAGGAAAGAAGATTGTTATGTTCCTCGATTATGACGGAACCCTGGCGCCTATAGTTGAAGACCCGGATCGAGCTTTCATGACCAACGAGGTTTGTTCTGTTTACATAGCTTTGTAATACTTTCTCTGTCATCTTATAGTTCCTCATATTTATTTTCGCTTCCAAATAACTATTACTCACACTTGTTTCTGTTTCTCCTTTCCTTGAATGCTCTGCAACTACAGATGAGGGAAGCTGTAAAGGACGTTGCAAGATATTTCCCCACAGCCATAGTGACTGGGAGGTGCAGAGACAAGGTACATTTTTTTTTTTCTTATTTTCATGCTCGTAACTGTACACAACTCTATTCTACTGTTATATCTGATAATATTTTTGTTAATAATGTTGTTTTGCTGCTCCTAATTTTGCAGGTTTTAAGCTTTGTAAAACTAGCGGGACTTTACTACGCAGGAAGCCATGGCATGGACATCGAGGGGCCATCCAAAAATCGTAAATACAAGAAGGTGAAAAAATTTACCACTTCTAATACAATTACTTTTATATTTTTTAAATAATTTTACTTTTCTTTCTAATTTTTTAAACTCTATACAGGGTAACCAAGCGCTTCTCTTCCAACCCGCCAGTGAATTCCTACCTATGATTGATGAGGTTTGTTTTTCTTTTCTTTTACCTCAACCTGTAGTAAATTAACAGAGACAGCAATAATGCTTGCTAGCCGGCCCTGCCTACATGAAAAGATTTTTAAATTTTGTATGTTTTCACATTTTCAGGTGTACAAAACCCTGTTAGAGAAAACAAAATCAATCCCAGGAGCTAAAGTGGAAAACAACAAGTTTTGTCTCTCCGTACACTTTCGATGTGTTGATGAAAACGTACAAGCTCAACCCACTTGTAGTTCCTCAATTATACATTTTCAATTTTCTTTTCTATATATATTTCAGTGGCTAATTTTGTTTCTGTTTGTTTTGCAGAGCTGGGCTGATTTAGCGGAGCAAGTAAAATTAGTACTCGATGAGTATCCAAAACTCAAACTAACCCAAGGAAGAAAGGTATATAAGTCCTTTCATTAACTTAATCAAAATTTTATGTGTTAATTATGTGACTGAGTTGACGATTGTTTGCTGATTCAACCAGGTATTAGAGGTCCGTCCAACTATCAAATGGGACAAGGGCAAAGCTCTCGAATTCTTGTTAGAGGCTCTAGGTTTGCACTCTAAATATATTTATTAACTTTGTTAATGAGTAATAGAGTTAATAATTAATGTTATTGGTTTTTTAATTTGTGGTTCTACAGGATATGCCAATTCTAAAGATGTTGTACCAGTCTATATTGGAGATGATCGAACGGACGAGGATGCGTTCAAGGTATATATAAGATCTAATATTAATTAATTAACTACTGCTTTTCCTTTTAATTATTGAAGTTAACTTTTATTTGTGTGATAACTAGGTTTTGCGCAATAGGGGACAAGGGTTTGGTATCCTAGTTTCTAAAGTTGCTAAGGAAACACATGCTTCTTATTCTCTTCAAGAACCATCCGAGGTAGATAGCTTACAGCTATTTTTCTGTTGTTTTGTTTGGAATTTTTACTTGAGTTTTTATTGCATGTTGCTAATATTTTAGTCGTATTTTTTTACAGGTCAAAGACTTTCTGCGGCGTTTGGTGCAGTGGAAGCGGCTGTCTTTGCGGCAACAATATTAATTTCTTTGTAAAGATAGAGAAGAAATTTGATGATCCAATTTTACCCTCAACATTTGTTCAAGGGTGCGGATATTGGATTATGTAATTTTATTGTTCAGCGAACGATTTTAAATACAAATATGAACGAAAGAAATTTTCTCAATTTCCCTTTCTCAGTTTTCTCTTCTCTACGTGCATGTTTTTCTGATACTGGAAGAAGAAGAAGAAGATGCAGAGTGAGGAAATATTTGATGAGGTTTCATAATCATGAAAGCATTAGTCCTACTTGCACCAGTAGTCTTAATTTTGCCTGCGAATTGTACTTGGCATGCAACTGGCCGGCCCAGGCCGATATTGATTTTTGTTGTAGATATTGATTAAGAAAACCAGTTAAGAATCTAAGAGAAACAAGTGATTTACTAGTTTCTGCAACAAAGCAATTATATCAAGAATTTATTATCTTTTTGCCCAGTGCATATACATTTGTTGAATAGTATGTTCTTACTCGATGCTGACAGGAAATCATGACATCATTTTATTTCAATCCTTGCTTCAAAATGAGACTGTTTAAATTCATGAAGATCGAGTCATATTATCACTCTCTTTGGCAAACTATATTAACTTGTATATTACAACCTTTAAAATATTTTATAAACCTTATTTTTATTTAAAAATTAATAATTTATTACTTACACTTCTCACGACAATTATAAAACATAAATCATAACATTTCAATCTCAAACATTTCTTAATTACTAACACACGTTTTAAAACACGTAAAACATTAATCCTTAAATAATAAGTTACCTATCTGAAATAAGCACATGATTTGGGTATCCAAGAAATGAAACCCAACAACTCCTAAAATTTCTTAATTAGTTTTTCCTCATTTGGGATACCATGTTATTTTGTGCATCCGGTATTTTAAGGGTTAAATTGAAAAGAATACTACGGAGAAACTGGCTAGTTTTCTATATATATATGTGTGTGTGTGTGTGTGTGTTTACTTTTACCACCTCCAATAATAATATTGAAGCAATGAAATTGCAGTGTGAATTCTTGAACTCAGTGTATCACCATGCCTTGTGTCCATACTAGCATGCACTACATACTTGTTAACTCAAAATAATGGAGAGAGATTGAGAGAAAAGAGCATCTATAAGAGTTGTAAAGATACCTAAAAAGTCAGACAGCGTGGCTCTTATGCATGGGACATTCAAATACATATAATAAAGAAGTTGTATATATATTAAGGTAATTAATTTAATTATAGAAACCCAATGAACCCTTGGATAATGAGAGCCATATATATTGTTACTTTTGACCATATATGATTATATTTATATTACTGCTCATCAAAACATGCAAGTAATTGGTGTGTTTGATGTTTACAATCAACTAACAGCATTGTATTCTACCTATACCTTTGCTAGTCTTTTTATATCTGAAGTAATTATAACTGCTTCATGAATATATATTATCATTTCGTGAATGTGAAAACTGGAAGATTTGATGTCAATTATTCATGTGAACATGCACATTCTTAATTTCTAGTCTTGGCAAGAATACACAAATGCATGTACTCGAATTATGAATACGTGAACAATGAAAAGCCTTATCTTTGTAATTTATTGCAGAATACATCTTGTACTGATGGGATTGATTAACTACATATAATGTATGGGGTCCTTTGTCTATAAATTACAAAGTTTGTTGACATTATGAGAACATGATATCGAAAGTTAATTACATATATAATAAACAACTTATCAATATTTCCATATCTAAAACCTTCAGATTCAAAGTCACCTAATTGTTGAAAATAATATTTTTATATCAGATTAAGATGTTCTGAGCCTGTTGTTTCTTGTTTTAAAGATAAATTAATTAAACTGCCCTAACCCAATTCTTCAGCCTTGGTCTCAGAAAATAAATTAATTAACAAAGACAGTACTGGTCTAATTAAATAAACAAATATTAACTAAGCAAAGTGAAAGAGATAGTTGGCACCATTAATCACAATTTTAAAATTATAATGGTTTTAATTAGTAAAGACACGAGATCATTGGTGAAACGTGATACTGTGATCCTTTAAAGGGACAAGGGTAAAGATTTGTTCTAAGTTGAAAAGATCGTTGAAATCAAGGCCATTGCTTACAAACAGAAACAAAAACCTGAACCATTGGGCACTTAGATTTTAGAGAGCCCACAAAACCAGACTCAAAAAGCTTTAAAGGAATCTAAAAGCTGTATTTAAATGGATCTAAAATTTCTAATTTAATGTTCATTTTCAGAGAGTTAGGTGGTGAAAGGGAAACCCACTACACAACTTAGCATAACGAGCTAGCTAAGTTAAGGGAATCCATAGTTATTGAATGAGGAGTTGGAATCCACTTTAAAATGCCTGAGATTTGAAGAAGAAAAGACACATGGATATTTTACTGGGGACACCCAACATGCTTCCAAGCCATGAAACACACTGATCTTGCTCTTTTATACGTGTAAAGAAAGTTTGCCACAACATTCAAACTCATATCATTGTTGCCTTAACCTGAAATTAATTAATTAAATTAATTAAACTACTTACAAAACCCCAATTATTGGTGAAAAAAGAGACACTTCCCCATAACAACCAACTATACCTACTAAGCGATCGCATTAGTTTATTTTTTTAATCAAAAACTTAATTATAAAACCCAGTTAGATCTTCTATAAAGTGGGTTCTCGAGGTTTAATTTAATTAATTTTTGGTTGAATCTCTCCCGCTCCCAACAAACCATATATGTTTAAGGACATTATATAAATCTTATTCAGAGTTTACAGCTTCAACCCATGATGAGAAACAGTACTTAGCACCCATACTTATGTATTATTAATTATGATTATTGCAGAGTATTCGAAGCTTTAATACATAATTAAACAATAACCTCTTGTTGATTTGTGTTTGCTCTCTGGAGAGATGCTCCTGCCGCATTTCTTTGCCATGGAGATGCTCAATCTTAAAACGTGTCACTCTTAGCCAATGGTCCCCGCATAGAGGATCGAGAAGAGGGCTGCCTTTTCTCAGGAAAATTGATAAAAAATTTCGTACAGAAGTCGATGCAGTGTTGGGCTTAAGTTTGGATAATTTTGATTCCCATGTGATCCAGATGACCTAATTTCAGGGAGCAGATTTGTAAGGTGTTTTATGCTTTGCATATTAAAGATTGTTAGCTTGGAGCGTACTCAAAATCATATTATTGGTGTAAAATATAATACTGACGTGCAGGAGAAAACAATTACCATTTCATTTGCAGCACTAGCACATTAACATTGGACCAATGTGAAAGACAGCCGTAAGATTATACATATGTATCATTTATGGATTATTTATGGTAATATAATATCACTTTATAGCAAGGCCGGCACGAAGACAGCTTACAATTTAAAAAGTATTAGGTTTTGAACTTCGAATCCTTGAAGTAAGACGCAGCTTTGCATATTTTAGTTATAGTTTTCAAATTAATTAGGCAGCTGGGTGCATGTGTCATCACATTCTTCATTGTTTTCTTCCGAGATTGTCTCTGGAAAAAGGCTATCTTTTAGTCTAATAATTTTACACATAAGGAATATCATATATTAACGATTGTCATATTATTTTAAATAATGGTATTGAAATATTATAACAAATGTCCCACTTTAAATCATTTTTTTTAGAATACTAAATATCTATTTTTTAAAATAAAAATCATTTTATCGTTCTTTTGATCACATATCAATTACCACTTATTTAAATTTGTTTTTTAAAATATATCATTTTAAACTTTTTTTTATATATAATATTAAATATTTAAATTTTAATATTAAGTTTATTTCATGGTTCTTATGATCACACATCTTAATTACCACTTACTTAACTCATATTTTAAAAATATTAACCGTTTTAATGCAAATGTACTTTGGTTTTAATTTTCTAGGTAAAGTCCTCTCTCCTTAATGTTGTTTTTTTCTTATCATTAAGCTTAATTTTTTATTGGCTTCTTTGTAAAGTAAGTAGTTTTGCCTATGTCTTTTTCGAGAGATAAATATGCGTGCATATGACAAGTTGTTCTCCCTCACCATCAAAACAAAACGACATTTAATATATTCTTCTACACTGCGAAAGTAACACATGCCCACTTTGGCTTTTGTTGAACAACAAATCTTTTTCATGAATTATGATCATTTGTTTTCTTGTATAAAGACTTGATAAACTTAATGGGGCAGATTCTCAATCAAGTGAGACAATTCGTTGGAGGTAATCAATCCAAGTATGACAACATATCAGTTGTGATATAGTTATGGATCACTACTGTCAACGTAAATCTGTTCAATAAGTGGTCATAAAACCTGCTCCGTGAATCTAATGCCAAAGAAATAATAAGGCCGAAAGTAACTGGGAGAGAGGAAGCATATGGGAGTAATCATTGATCTAGCATTAGGTTATGTGTTCGTGATTTGGATTAAACAAATTCAAATTAGAATTCCTGTGTTGGAATACACGAGCGTTTTGAGTCTCACGTTAGTTAATTAATAGAAAGTAATGTAGGAGAATTGAGAATGATGGAATCACCAGATCTTAAATAGTTAAAAACCTTGGATTTAAGTTAGTTCTTTACAGCAAGCTTAGACATTCTCAGGGTGGGAGAAACTCCCGGTTCAAAATTCTGATGCTAATGCCCTATAATATCTCCACAATGCAAAGATATGTATAATTGCTAAACTACAGGAAAAATATGCAAGAAATAGCAGCAATTAATCATTCTGGATATATATGTATATACTATACTGGATAAATTTAATAAATTAACCTTCTTGTGTAAATAACATATTTTAAAAAAATGATTAGCTAGCCATATACATATATAAATATGGATATACTTGCAGCCTTAGGACAGTCCACACAGACGGATGGCTAGCCCCCAAATTAAGAGCTCCAAGTCTAAGATCATTTTGCCTGTGAGGCAATACTGTCTCCAAAATTTGCCTAAATCTAAGGATTTTAAGACTAATACCAGTTGTGTATTATTGTTTTTTTTTTTTTAATAACATTAAGTTATAAATGTGGTTCAAGCTATAATACCCAATTAAAAGAAAATTAGTTAAACATTTTTTTAATTATTATTTCGTTTATTATTTGCAAAGCTTTTAAATTGAATTCTTTTTGTTTGTTTTTAAGAAAGCGAGCCCAGTCCGCTTAGTTACATTATTATAACTTAGCTTATCAAAAACAAGAGTTAAAAGAGCGATGTGAAGAAAAGAGGTAGCGGTGTAGAGCAAAAATGATAGAGGAGAAAAAAATAAAAAAAGAAAAAAAAAAGATGAGGAGAAATCGTGAGGGAGAGATAGAGGGAGAAGAAAAAGTAAAGGAAAGAGTATGAAATTTTGTTTATTGGTGAAAAATCATTTATTTGATTTATTCTT
Source organism: Cedrela odorata (assembly GCA_035584115.1). Classification (NCBI taxonomy): domain Eukaryota; kingdom Viridiplantae; phylum Streptophyta; class Magnoliopsida; order Sapindales; family Meliaceae; genus Cedrela; species Cedrela odorata. The sequence goes on along the minus strand of JAXCLQ010000002.1, from coordinate 7,105,634 downwards.
GAGCTCTTGTATGATTTAGAGAAGTTAAAATTGTGAGATAGAAATCGTATTTATTTATTTTAATTAATTTGGAGAAGTTAAAATTTACATATCTAAATAGCTTAAAGGTTTCTTACTACAACTTTGAATAGTTTTTGAAAAATGATGGTGTTGTGGATATTAACAAGATCATTTATTTTTAGAGTGAAGTATTTTGAGAAATTTTTTATCAGATAACATAAAGAAAGCAATTAACACACTAAATCACTTAAGGTCATGGGATAATTATTTTTCAAATGTCTGGATTACATATAGAATTTTGTTGACTATACCAATTACCATCATACCTGTAAAAAAAAAATTCAAAGCTAAAGTTGATCAAATCTTATCTTCAATC
>JAXCLQ010000002.1:7083321-7097373 GCA_035584115.1 Cedrela odorata | reverse complement strand
TCTCTCTCTCTCTCTCTCTCTCTCTCTCTCTCTGTTTTCCACTCTGTTCCTCGACCTTCTCAAACTTTCTGATATTGCATAATCATTGTTTGGTATATTTCTCTACTAATGAAAAGCTGCTTGAATGTTGTTAATGTATATGTATTTGTGTTTGATGTTTGGAATATTCATCGTGTATTGCAGAGCTTTACAGCAAAAGAGCAAAATGACTAACCAAAATGTGGTGGCTTCTGACCGGAAATCAAGTATTGGGGTCAAGATTACAGTGACCTTGTCCAATTCTTCTTTCTTTTCGCGGTCGGTGACGAAGGCGTTGCCTGCTTCTGGTGGTGGGTGTATCACCATATCTCGAAAGAAGGCCTTGAGAAAACCAGCTGACACTACTGAAGGAGGAAACAAAACTAATGCATGGGTTGATTCGATGAGAGATTCTTCTCCTACTCGTGTCAAATCTTCAGCTTCTCTATCTGAAACTGAAGAGCAAACTTCTTGGATTGTAAGTATACATGAAGACTGTTCTGTTCTGTTCTCGACTTCTGTGTAACATTGCTAATACTTATTATTTATGTTTCGAAAAGGCTCGTCATCCCTCGGCTTTGGAAAAATTTGAGGAGATAGTGAATACTTCAAAAGGGAAGAAGATTGTTATGTTCCTCGATTATGACGGAACCCTGGCGCCTATAGTTGAAGACCCGGATCGAGCTTTCATGACCAATGAGGTTTGTTATTGCTCTGTTAATATACAGAGCTCTGTAAAACTTTCTCTGTCATCTTATAGTTTCCTCATTTTTTTTTCTTGTTTCAAATTGCTGTTACTAATACTTGTTTTTGTTTCTCTTTCCTTAAATACTCTGTAACATCAGATGAGGGAAGCTGTCAGGGACGTTGCTATATATTTCCCCACAGCCATAGTTACCGGGAGGTGCAGAGACAAGGTACATTTTTCCGTCTTTCTTTTCACACACGAAACTGTACACAACTCTATTCTACTGTGATTTTAGATAATATTTTTGTTAATAATGCTGTTTATTGCTACTAATTTTGCAGGTTTTTAGCTTTGTAAAACTAGCGGGGCTTTACTATGCAGGAAGCCATGGCATGGACATCGAGGGGCCATCCAAAAATGGTAAATACAAGAAGGTGAGAGAATTTACCACCTCTAGTACAATTACTTTTATATTTTTTTTAAATTAAATTAAGATTATTATTATTGTTTTTCTAATTTTCAAACCTTATATATACAGAGTAATCAAGCACTTCTCTTCCAACCCGCCAGTGAATTCCTACCGATGATTGATGAGGTTTGTTTTTCTTTTTACCTCAAGCTGTAATGAATTAACAGAGACAGCAATATATAATGCTTGCTTGCTTGCTTGCCTGCCTGCCTAGAGTAAAAGATTTTTAAATTTTGCATGTTTTCAAATTTTCAGGTGTACAAAACCCTGTTAGAGAAAACAAAATCAATCCCAGGCGCCAAAGTGGAAAACAACAAGTTCTGTCTCTCCGTACACTTTCGCTGTGTTGATGAAAACGTACAAACCCAATCCTACCCAACCCTCTTGTAGTTCTTCATTTAATTATATATATTCTTTTTCTTTTGGCTAATATTGTTTCTCTTTGTTTTTCAGAGCTGGGCTGATTTAGCCGAGCAAGTAAAATTAGTACTTGATGAGTATCCGAAGCTTAAACTAACCCAAGGAAGAAAGGTATATATAACTATAGTAATAATAATGTTCATTAATTTAACAAAATTTTATGAGTTAAATATGTGACTAAGCGGAATGTTTGTTGATTCAACCAGGTATTAGAGATCCGTCCAACTATCAAGTGGGACAAGGGCAAAGCTCTTGAATTCTTGCTAGAGGCTCTAGGTGAGTACAGTTTGTATATATTTTGTTTATGGGTGGCTGGTTTTAATGGACTAAATAATTAGTAATATTGGTTTTTTTCGGTTTTTTTATTTTATTTAATAATTTGTGGTTCTACAGGTTATGCCAATTCTGAGGATGTTGTACCAGTCTATATTGGAGATGATCGAACGGATGAGGATGCATTCAAGGTATATATATAATATCTAATATTGATTCTTTAATTAATCAATTAATTACAGATTTTCCTTTTAATTAATATTTGAATCCAAGTTATGGAAATTACCTTATTTTTGTGTGATGACTAGGTTTTGCGAAATAGAGGACAAGGGTTTGGTATCCTAGTTTCTAAAGTTGCTAAGGAAACACATGCTTCTTATTCTCTTCAAGAACCCTCCGAGGTAGATAGCTCACTGCTGCTGTTTCTGTTGTTTTGTTTGGATTTTTACTTCAGTTTTTATTGCATCTTAGGGTTTTTACTAGTATTTTTTTTTTCACAGGTCAAAGACTTTTTGCGGCGTTTGGTGCAGTGGAAGCGACTGTCTTTACAGCAACAATATTAATTTCTTTGTAAAGATAGAGAAGAAATTTGATGATCCAATCCAATCCAACCCCCCAAAATTTGTTCAAGGGTGCGGATATGGGTTTATGTACTTTTCTTGTTCCGCGATCAATTATTAAATATAAATATAAAAAAAGAAATTTCTGCAGTTCCCTTTCTCAGTTTTCTCTTCTCTTCGTGCATGTTTTTCTGATACTGGAAAAAGGAAAAAGAAGAAGACGAAGAAGATGCAGAGTGAGGAAATAGTTGATGAGGTTTCATAATCATGAAAGCATTAATCCCACGTTCACCACTCTCAATTTTGTCTGTGAATTGTATTTGTCATGCAACTGGCCCAGGCTGATATTGATTTTTGTTTGAAGATATTAATTATGAAAACCAGTTGAAAATCTGAGAGAAACAAGTAATTTATGAGTTTCTGGAACAAAGCAATTATATATATCAAGAATTTATTACTGTTTTGCCCAGTGTATAAACAGTATATATATATATGTATTTACTCGATGCTGACGAGAAATCATAAAATCATTTTATTTCTATCCTCCTTTCAAAATGAGACCAGTTTAAATTCACGGAAATCTGAGTCATTATATATATTATCACTTTCTTGGCAAACTAGATTAATTTTAAAATAAAATAGTTCAATAAATATTATTATTTAGTAACTGTTAATTCATTACTTGACACTTTTTACTACAATTATAAATCATATGTTATAATATCTCAATTTCAAACAACACATTACCTTAGTTAGTTACTACCACGCGTTTTTTAGAACACACAACAAAAAAATAATCCTTAATTCATAAGTTAGCTATTTGAAATAAGCACATGATTTGGGTATCCAAGAAATGTAATCCAACAACTCCTAAAGTTTCTTAATTAGTTTTTTCTCCTTTGGGGGACCATGTTATTTTGTGCACTTGGTATTTTAAGGGTTATATTGAAAAGAATAGTGTGGAAGAGATGTCTGGGATTTCCAAATACATATGTTTATACATTTTTTTACCACCACCAAGAATAATGAAGCAATGGAATTGCAGTGTGAATTCTTGAACTCAGTGTATCACCATGCCTTGTGTCCACACTAGCATGCACTATATATTTGTTAAAAACTCTATAATGTAGATAGATTAAGAGAAAAAAGAGCATCTATAACAGTTGTAAAGATACCTAGAAAGTCAGACAGCGTGGCTCTTATGCCCGGGACATTCAAATACGTACATATAATATATATATATATATATATATATATGTACATACATATTCTTTTTATATTGCTGCCCAGAAAAACATGCAAGTAATTGGTGTTTGATGTTTACACTCAACTAACTCTACCTTTAGCTTTGCTCATTTTTTTTTTCTATTTTAAGAAATTATAACTGCTACGTGTATTATATATATTATCATTTGGTGAATGTGAAAACTGGAAGAATTGATGTCAATTATTCATGTGAATGCGCACATATACACAAATTCATGGAATCGAATTATGTATATGTGAACAATGAAAAGTCTTATCTTTGTAATTTATGGTAAAATATTGTATATATTGTACTGACTGGATTGATTAAGTACATGTAATGTATGGGGGGTATCCTTTGTCTATAAATTACAAAGTTTGTTGACATTATGAGAAGATGACATCGAAATTTAATTACATTTATAGTTTACAACTTATCAATATTTTCATATCTAAAACCTTGAGATTCAAAGTCACCCAATTGTTGAAAATAACATTTTTATATCAGATTAAGATGTTTTGAGTCTGATGTTTCTTGTTTTAAATAAAAATTAATTAAACTCCCCTAAACCAATTCTTCAGCCTTGGTCGACTCAGAAAATAAATTAGTTAACAACGACAGTACTGATCTAATTAAATAAATAATAATTAACTTAGCAAAGTCTGAAAGAGAGAGTTGGCACCATTAGTCACGATTTTAATTATAATGGTTTTGATTACTAAAGACATGAGATCATTGGTGAAACGTGATACTGGTGATATTTTTAACGGACAAGGGGAAAGACTTGTTGTAAGTTGAAAAGATCATTGAAATCAAGGCCATTGCTTACAAACGGAAACAAAAACCTTAACCATTGGGCAATTAAGATTTTAGAGAGCCCACAAAACCATACTCAAAAAGCTTTAAATGAATCTAAAAGTTGTATTTAAATGGATCTAAAATTTATTTTTTAATCGTTATTTTCAGAGAGTTAGGTGGTGAAAGGGAGACCCAATACACAACTTAGCATAACTAGCTAGCTAAGTGAAGGGAATCCACAGTTATTGAATGTGGAGTTGGAATCCACTTAAAAATGCCAAAGATTTGAAGAAATGACAAATGGATATTTTACTGGGGACACCCAACATGCTTCCAAGCCATGAAACACACTGATCTGGCTCTTTTTATAAGTGTAAAGAAATTTTGCCACTAGATTCAATCCCCATATCATTGTTGCCTTAACCTGAAATAGATTAACAAAATTAAACTGCTTACAAACCTCCAATTATTGGTGGAAAAAAGGGACACTTCCCCATAACAACCAACTATACCTCACTTAGTGATCACATTAATTTAATTTTATGCAAAAAAAAAAAAAAACATTAAAAACCCTGTTAGATCTTCTATATAAAGTGGGTTCTCGAGGTTTAATTTAATTAACTTTTGGTTGAATCTCTCCTGCTCCCAACAAACCATATATGCTTAAGGACATTAAATAATCTTATTCTGCGTTTACAGCTTCAACCCATGATGTGGAACAGTACAAACCCGTGCTTATATATTATTTATTATGAGATTATTGCAAAGTAGTCCAAGCTTTTAATACATAATTAATTAATTAATGAACTATTGATGTTTGATTTGTTTTTGCACTCTAGAGAGATGCTCCTGCCGCATTTCTTTGCCATGGAGATACTCAATCTTAAAACGTGTCACTCTGAGCCAATGGTCCCCGCATAGAGGGTCGAGAAGAGTGCTGCGTTTTCTCAGGAAAATTGATATAATTTTTTGCACAGAAGTTGGTGCAGTGTTGGTAGTGCTGTGCTTAACTTTGGATAATTTTGATTCCCATGTGATCCAGATGACCTTGCTTCAGGGAGCAAATTTATAAGGTGTTTCATGTTTTGTATATAAAAGATTGTTTGCTTGGATCGTACTCAAAATCATATTATTGGTGTAAAAGATAAAACTGACACGCAGGAGAGAACAAATCACCATTGCATTTGCAGCTGCTAGCACATTAATATTGAACCAATGTGAAAGACAGCCGTGAGATTTTATATTTATATATTTATATATATATATATATATGATCATTCATGGATTATATATCGTTATATAATATGATTTTATAGCTAGGCTGGCAGACAGCTTACAATTTAAAAAGTATTAGGTTTTGAACTTCGATTCCTTGAAATAAGAGGCAATACTTAAATGTTAATGGCGATTGATCCTAATGAGATTTGCATGTTTTAGTTATAGTTTTCAAATTAATTAGGCAGCTGGGTCCATATGTCTCCACACTCTTCATTGTTTTCTTCCCATCGATTGTCTCTAGAAGAAGGCTCTCCCTTTTAGTCAAATAATTTTACACGCAGGAAAATATCATATATTTACAACTATCACATATGTAAATAATAGTATTAAAATATTATAGAAAATGTCTTGTCTTAGATCATTTCTTTTTGTAAAATTAAATATTTAAATTTTAATGTAAAGTTCGTTTAATCGTTGTTATGATCACACATATCAATAACCATTTATTTTGGTCTTTAATTTTAAAACATTAATTGTTGGTTTGATCATTTGATCATTCTTACGATCACACATCTCAATTATCACTTAATGCAAATTTTAGAACATTGACAGTTTTAGTGCAAGTCTACTTCCGTTTTGATTTTCTAGACCAAGCCCTCTCTCCTCAATGTTTTCTGATCAATAATCTTAAATTTTATAGGCCTCTTTGTAAAGTAATTAGTTTTGCCTATGTCTTTTTCGAGAAATGAATATGCGTGCATATGACAAGTTGTTCTCACTCACCATCAAAACGACATGTAATATATTCTTCTACATTGCGAAAATAACACATGCCCACTTTGGCTTCATCGAACAGCAAATCTTTCATGAGTTATAATCATTTGTTTTCTTGTATAAAGACTGGCTAAACTTCATGGTGCAGATTTGCAATCAGTTGAGACAATTCGTTGGAAAGTTATTCCACCAAATAGAGGTAACCAATCCTAATATAACACATAGCAGCTGTGATATAATTATTGATCAGCACTGTCAATATGTAAAACTGTTCAATAATTGGGCATAAAACCAGCTCCATGAATATAAAAAAAAATCCGGCCGAAGGCAACTGGGAGAGAGCAAGCCCATCAACCAATATGGGAATAATAATTGATCTGGCATTAGGTTATTTGTTCGTGATTTGGATTAAATAAATTCAGATTAGAATTCCTGCGTTGGAATACATGGGTGTTTGAGTCTCACGGTTATTTAATTAATAGAAATTAATGTAGGAGAATTGAGAATGGTGGAATCATCAGATATTAAATAATTAAAACTTTGGATTAAGATAGTTTTTGACAGCAAGCTTAGAAATTTTCAGGGTGGAAGAAACTCCCGGTCCCAATTTGTGATGCTAACCCCCTATAATATCTCCACCATGCAAATATGTATGACACCTAAACTACAGGAAAATATATGCAATTGATCGTTCTGGGTGTATATATATAAATATATATATATATATATATCATACTTTTGATAAATTTAGTAAATTAAGCTTTTTGTATAAATAAGATATTTTTATAAATGATCAGCTAGCCATATGCATAATGTATACATTTAAGTTACAACAGTCATTCAAATCTAATTCAAGATGTGATGGGAGTGGCCTACATTAAAAGTATTCCAAAATTTACTATGTACGTACATATGGAGAAGATCTGAAGAAAATTAATTATGTACATATTGGGAGAAAAACCCAAAGAAAATATTAATAAAAGACATAACTCGGTTAAAGATGAGAAACTGGAGCTAAAATAATTAACTGGTCCAATGCTAGTTATCTGGAGCCACACTGCTATAAATGCAAAACCTAATTACACAACGGGATCATCAAGCTTCAAATCAAATGATAAAAAATAACAAGAACCAATGTAAAAAAAAAAAAGGGCCAGCCAAATGGTTCAACAATGAAACTAACACAAGTTCCATACATTACTAATCCTTTGTTAATACCTAGGTTAGAGACTCTACTTGGCTATCGGTTTTGCAAGATTTAGAAAGGATGCTAGTACCTTTTGCCAATGTATCCACAACGTCAAATCCCATACAATTCAACAACAAGTTTTAATGTTTCCAGAATTCAAAAAACTAACTTTCATCCTAGCAAGCACGTATGTTTAGAGACAAACAGTTATGGCCATGCATATCCTATGCTGAATCTCCTAAAATAACTTCTTTTTTTTTTAATCGTGGTAGAAAGTTGGATAATTCCCTTTAGCAATTTCTAGTTTTTGATAGAGAGAAGCAACACAGCCTCCGTTGTACCAAAGACCCCCTTTTTTTCTTCTTCATTTTTTGACTCTTAACGTGAAATCATATCTGGCTAGGCTTATCCAAAATAAAAGTAAATACTAATAGCTACCGCAAGTCCAAGAGCAATGGCAACAATAGCAACGTAGAGAGCACAACACGAACAACGAGAACAGCCCGGCTTTTGGTTTTGATTATCAGGTTTAAGATGGCGTCCCGCGAGTAATGCATTTTCGGGGGGAGACACGGTATATTAGTTCTTTAGGGGTACCAGACCGGCTGATCATTATGAACAAAAGGTTAATGATGACGAGGATTAGGGTTAGGGTTTGTCTCGAGTGTAGATGAGACCCGCTCCGCCATGAGAAAGATGGGGAGCGGCGGTGAGGAGGGAAAGGAAAGGCTGTTTTCGTGAAATTAGACAAGGAATATGCCTTTGCATGGGATGGGGGGAAAAAAGGGATGCCGAGGGAGAGATGGAGGAAGGTGACTTTGATTTTTGAGTAAAAATGACAGTTCAAAATGTGAGGCTATTTTTAGAGATTGTTTACTTGGTCAACTTCATACGTCAGTGTACTCGATGGTCAATGGAGAGAAATGTTTATTTAAAAGAAAAAAGAAAAATAAAATAAAATAAAGGATGAGTACTAAAAGAAGAAAAGAATTCAAGAAATCATAGTCTACGTGGCATCGAATAGACTCATTTACTTAAGTCGAACTTGAAAAACTCTTTCAGTGGGCCTGGATCTTATTTAGAATTAGGCTTTAGGCTTGGAGGTCAAAGCTTAAGCAATCCAAGACCAAGAGAACAAACCCACCATTTTCTTTCTTCTTCTAATATAACTACACTATTAAACAATTAAAAGATCCATTAATAAAATATACAAGCGAAGCGAAGCAAATATCAAAGTAAAAAAATAATAAAAGGATTAAAAGAAGTTGTAATAAGAAGAACTTAACGATTCTTGATAACACATGTTGAAGGGTAAAAAAATCAAACCAAATAAAATTTAAGGATAATTCAATTGCAAATTGGTTAAAGGAATAACAAAATATTTGAGCAATCACTACTTGACAATTAATCTAGCATGCCCTGTGTTTAATACTTTGATGGAATTAACAAATGAAATGGATCGCTACGCATTAAAATTAAATTTATACTTATTAGACAATACCCCCCATTGATATTGTATGAAAGATAAGTAATTTTATTAGACAATATTCCTCTCCAGGCCTAGAGACACAGTCACGGACAGACAGGCATATATATGCAACATTAATATTCAACAAATATCAAGAAATTAAGCTGCTGCTGCTTAGCTTAGCTTAGTTTAAAGTTGACTCCAATAATTATTAATTATTTAAGCTTAAGCCATAAACGATTAAACACGCCTTCCCTGTCTTTATCAACAACAAAGTTATTTACTTATTTATTTTCTAATATTTCTTTAACAAATCTAATCATCTATTACAAGTAGTACAACAGTAGTAGGATACAGGTACACGCCTGCGACTGTGACGAACAGAGCAGTTATTATATTATAATACGACTCTCTCCCTCCCTCACAGTCCCAACGTTACATATTAGCCGTTGACAAAGTGGCGGTGACCGTACCAATAACACCTCGGTGTGGTTCTAACATATTACCATCCCATAAAAATATCTTACAACTAGTACATTAACGTTCACCGTCTCCCAAGGTTGGGCCCATACTACCCATGTCCGCAGTCAAACGTACAACCTTTTGATGCACACACTTGTCTTCCCCTTTAAAAATCACAGACAAACAGAACCTTCTAGTTTACAGCGACAAACCATCTGAATAACCAAAATGGACTGCTTTGATCAGCTTCCGGACTGCCTGATCCTCCACATATTCAACTCACTCTCCGACGTTAAGACCCTGATCCGCTGCCGTTCCGTCTCGAAACGGTTCACCTCACTCGTTCCACAAACCGAAACCCTCTCCTTAAAAGTCGACCGGGTTATATCGCCCGAGTCGGACTCCGACTCACTCCTCCTCACCTTCTTTAAAATCTTCTTGAAGTCCTTCCACGACCTCCTGACCACCTCCAGTAAACCCCTCACCGTCAGCCAGACAAGAACCCTAACCCAGAACTCACCTGATCAAATTCTAACCCAGTTCCGTTGCGTCAGGAATCTCCAGATAGAGTTACCCGGAGGTGACTTAAATTTGGGTAAAGGCGTAACTGTGAAGTGGAGAGCTGATTTCGGCAAAAGCTTAAAAAATTGCGTCATAATTGGGTTTAAGTCAGGGTCAGTGACAGCAAGCGGAGAAGGAGGTGACGTGGACATTGCCGGAGGCTTGAAAACGAGAGTGATGTGGACGATAAGTGCGTTAATTGCTGCTTCCGCCAGGCATTTTATGCTGGAAGAAGTAATTAAAGAGCATAAAGAGATGGAGAGTTTGGTTTTAGTAGACAAAGAAGGGGAGGGTACGGTGGTGATGGATAAGGAGGGGATGAGAGAGTGTAGGTTAGAGGCAGCGCACGTTAGCGAGGAGGGTTGGGGAAGAGGTCGGACAATGGTGCCCAGCGTTAGGATGCGGATGAGACACGAGGCGCAGCTCATGCTTCCGGGCGGAATCTGCGTGGAGGGCGCGAACCTGGTGGTGGTTAGGGCTAGTGCCGCCGCTGGGAAAGATGATGTGGAGGATGCTGAGCTGGCATTAGGAGCGTTTGGTGATGGAATTTACAGGGAGGCTGTGCAGGAATTGTTGAAGAGCAGAAGTTACATGTTGGAGATGAACTCGTTTTGATGTTTGGGGTTTTCTTTGTGTTTGTAATTTGTAACAACATTTGAATTGAATGTGTATAATGTAATCTTCTTTCTTGGTTCCATGTCATTAACTACTGCAAAAACGAATATGAATTCTGGCATCACTGCATACAGAAAAAGATCAATCCTTTAAATTTCATGTTTTTCAGCTTCATAGCATCAAATTTTAGGCTGCATTCACCAAATTGGTCTGGATACGGGAGTCGTCATCCCGCCAGTTGCCAATTTTGCAGATTCAACATCAATGTAGTGAAACGGTTTCGGTAGGAACAGTTAAAATTACCAATCAAAACAAGTGAATGTGTGATTGTGCGAGTAGACATTGCCCATCGTGGCATAGAAAATTAAGGTTATGCCGCAACTGTACTCAATCAAATGGTTGTCCAGATATAAATCTTGCAAAGTATCAGCAATTAAAAATAACAATTCTGCGAACTTCTCTTGGATAGAAGGCTGACAAAAACAAGGCATTTTATTAAACCAGCAATGCAATGTAATTCCACAAACAAACAGCTATAGGATATGATCACAAGAAGCTGAAGTAGCTAGCAGTCCACAGTCCACAATTCGGCACGCACAGAATTTAAACAAATATTAAAACGTCTATGTGAAGCAGTCGACTTGGAATATATCTAAGTGATATTATTTGGAGTTGCTTGAAAAAATAGAGACCAGCACTAGCCCAAATATCCAATCCATTATGCTCTAACTCTTAAGCAAAGTATTGCGATCCAGTCAACAAAAATAGTTAAGTGAAAGCTTCCTAATGTTTTGGACAAATATCAAAAAGAAAATTAGAAAAATAATGAGTCATCAGAACCAAAAATGTGCAAATTGGTATGTGGGGTGGGCATTGGTTCTTGTCTTGCATAAACTACACGCAAACAAGAATCTTAAATTAAATAAATTTGCAAATCTTAAAAAACCTGTTTGTATTTAGAGCACATTAGATAGAAGCTCAACAGTATTTACTCTTAGTTTCTCGTGAGTTTTAAATTTGATGTGAAACAATGTGACATTAGACCAAAAATAGTACCTAAACATCAATCAGAAACTCCAGCTCCTGGTTCATTACTCAACCAAAAATAAATTCTGCTCAACCATTTAACTAGCAAGAATCAGTTTATCAGAATATCACATATTTGTCTTTATTAAAACTTTTCTATAATGTTTAAGATGAGTCAATCAAAAATATATACTTGATTGCCTATGAGTCGGATAGTTAAGAAAAAAAAACAATTAACAAGCTCCACAGAATAAGGATGCACATATTTCACTAAGAACTTCCTGTTTGAAGTCTCACAAATTGTAGTCAAACTAGTTTTCTTCCAATGAAAAATTCTTGTTTACCTGTATGTCAAGACTAAAGTCAAGAAGCCTAAGCTGAGGTTTAGCCAACGCCATAGATAAGCAACAATCGTTGGTTAACCATACAAGATATATCCAAGTTCCCTCTACTAAGCAGCATCTCTGTTGCCTCTATAATCTTCCTTTCAAAAGTTAAAAAGCCCTCCTAAAGACCGAATAAACATCATTGACCATGAGCTATCGCTAGAAAGGATACTTCTCCAAGTTCAACACGATAAGGAAGCACAAATTTACCTAAGAACTTACTTTTAGACATCTTACAAATTGATGCCAAACTAGTTCTTTTCGGAAGCAGATTCTTACTTTTCAGTATGTCATAAACTCTCAGCCGAGGTTTTAGACTGTCTTCAATGCTGCGATTAATCAATGATGGATTGCTAACTATAAGAGAAATATCCACATCACTTCTACCAAGCAGCATCTCTGTTATCTCTCGAATTTTCCTCTCAGAATTAGCAAATGCCTGGGGCATGCTCCTAAACATTGTAAGTTTATCAGCTTCACTAAATCCCAAGCTCCTAAAAAGCTTCAGCTTACGCTCCCAATTCTCCATACTCATTGAACTTATAGTCCGAATAGCAGAAAGAAACCCCTTAGATTTCCGATCAAATCCCATATCATCAACCCTTTGCACAAAAGACTTCATTATCTCAGGCTTATGGAGAAAAAATCTAGGAAATGTAAATACATATTTAACAATCTGTGATGAACTAATTCCACAACTCTTCAAAAATTCAACATTGGGCATCATAGTCTTCTCCAAATCAATTGTTAGAAACCACCGACATGTCTTTAACGCCTTATTAACATCTGCACTCGACCCTAAAATACTCTTCAATACCAAAAGTGATTGTCTAAGCTGATTATCTGCGCTTCTTTTTAAAATCCAGGGATCAGCAGATAGTAAATCAGCAATATCTGTTGGTGCAAAACCAAATTCTTGAAACACCTTGATTTTTGGCTTTACAGTAGCAGCAAGATTGGCGGATAGAATATCAGGTTTTCTCACAACCATTTTTTCAATATGGGTATTGTTGAAACCATTTTCTTTGAGAAATGATAGCACTGAATCCGAATTTTCGGGATTTTTCAGATAATTTAGGATAGATGAGGCTTCTAAGGCAGCTTCAGGTGAGAAGTGGTGGTTATTGATCAAATAATCAGTCAAACGAATTTTGCTTTTTGCTTTTTTAGGGCAAGGAGGAGAAGTAGAATAGCAGAGGACAGAAATTGATAGTAAATTTGGTGTTTTGTGTAGGTGTTGAGATTTCTTGAAAGAGAGTGAAATGAGGGTTTTGCAGAAAAAGGGCGTCATTTTCTGTAGGGTTTTGAAGAAGTTTTAGCTATTTATTAACATATCAGTAACAGTAAACAGATTTTGAAGTAAGAAAAACAAAAACTTGCCTTCTATTAGTTAGTGAAATGAGAGTACTCAAACGAAACTGCTCTTCAAATCTGGCAGTGAACTCTTCAATGCAGGTTCCTCAGAGTTAAGCCACAGAGAATTCTGAATGCTGATAAGTTATGTTTACATTTCCAGCTGAAGTATTCAAGGTCTTCCTACTGTAGCTTTACATTTTCTTTCATCCTTTCCTATTTTTAGTTCCTCTTGTAGTGGGCGAGGCATGGGCTATTGGAGATCGATATGAACCCAATATCTTGCTATGTGTTGTTGATCCAGGTCCATAAGTTTAAGTTGATAAAAGCGCAAACAAAATTCATTGTCTGAACATCTAGCTACATGTGATCAGAACCAGGAGAGCTTTGGGTTTTTTTTTGTCTGAATGGCCCAAAGTTGAGGCTCATTTATAATTATCGCTCCCGCTTAGTTTTCTTCATAATTTTAATCAAATGTGCCGTTTTCGTTTTGTCATTGTGTTTGAGTAAACTAAGAATCAAAGGAGA
>JAXCLQ010000002.1:7040272-7055938 GCA_035584115.1 Cedrela odorata | reverse complement strand
TTTATTTTGCCTACGGGACAATTTATTTTTTATGCTTACGCCGATGAGTGTAATTTTTTACATTAAAGCCCACATTGAAGAGGTCGATTTTTTTTTAACCATTAATACATTGATTAGATATATACTGATATTACACATCGTAATTCTACATAAAGATTATATGAATATATTGTTATAGCATCATTCGAATAAATACGTTAAATAGGAGGATTTTTTTTAATACATTATTATAGTATTGACTGAATGTTTACACTGATAAAATTGATTTTTTAAACTATCAATATATTAATTAAATATCAATCAACATTTATTCATTAAAATTCTACTGAAATCTACACTAAAAAGAGTGATGTCTGGGTCAAAAGTAAGCCGCAGTTTCTACTCGTATGAAAGGACGGACTGTCCGCACATATCTGGAAAATTAAGAGCCTCTCAGACTCCTGATTTGAACCCTAACAACAAAACTGTCACGAGATGGCTGACCAACCAGCCAGCTAGGGATTGGTTGGACCGACTATCGGTTAAAGAAAGAAAGAAAGTAAATCTAAAGGAGGAATGGCTTCCGTTGTGCTAATAATGATCCATAATTATGTCAGTCACGGCAGCTGATCTGACCACAATTTGATTAAACAATTTCCTATATATATGGCTTTAATTTACGTATGCCATCTTGTAGTATTCGTTTAAATTGAAATATGATTTGACTTAAAAGTTGGGATTTTATCTTTGTAATGCAATGTGCAATGTTGACATTGAATATGCTGGGAACCATCAGTTAATTCTATCAACAAGCTGAAATGGGCTACTGATCAAATTCTGGGCCAGCAGTGTATTTCATTCACAAGCTTTTAACGTGCCCAAATACAAGAGAGAGAATTCAAAAGAGTCAATTCCTATCGCAATCTTATGCTTATACACTTTCAAAAGTCTATTATCTACTGCTTAACCAAACAAATAAACAATCATTAGCAAACTGGACTGTTGTTTAAGCAGTACAAGGAAGAATAAGATTTTCACAAACATTGGTGAAGAATACAGTCAAATTCCATAAAAAAAAAAAAAAAACTGAAAATAAAATTTACCACCAACACCAAGCATTTTCAATGAACTCATCTCTAATTTTCTCTTCAATAATTTGCTTCCTTGTGCTGTATCGATCTGTTTCTTTCTAATCTTTTCATGCCGCAGAGTTATATATTGAGGCCAATAGCACACATTATCTCTTTCCTGCTTAGCTCTCTTATTTCTTTGTAAGGTGGAGTTTTCTGTCCCCATACACAATCACAAATGTTCTGTTAATATTTTTGTGTAGTTTTATATCTTCAACTGCTGTACAATTTGACTGATTTCTCTAACAATTCACGGTTGTTTCCTGGAATTTCTTTCACTCTTGATCCATTCTTGTATATCTTAAAGGAAGGAATGGAGCTTATTCCCTCTGATTTTGCTATGTAGGGATGGTCTTCGACTTCCACCTAAAATTATCGACAAGAAGATGATTCCTTTGTTACTTCTTTCCAAGACTAAATGGAGAAATTTTCACTTTCATTTTCAAATTTTTATTTCAAACCTTTAGGAAGTTGACAGAGGGAAATCCCTTGCAGACTTGTTCCATTTGCTGCAATACTTGTTTGTGCTTTGCCTTGTTACAGAACAGCACCACGGCCATCCCTGTTACATGAAGGTGCCATTTTCTCAACAAATTTGAATCCATGACAAAAGTCGAAAGGAAAAGGAAAAAGAAAAATTGTCATAAAACGTTGTAGTACAATGTTTCGAGAACCTAAAGTATTTGTAAATGACTCACCAGGCGAGGTTACCAAGTGTCTAAAACGTTCATTGCTAGAGACGAAAAACAAATTTGAACCAAATTTCAGGTCCTTAACATCTTCTCCGCGTTGCTTTTTGAGATGCACTTGGGCTTCAAACAATGCTCTCCCCACTTCCTCATCTCCTGGAATTTCTCTGATCAGCATCTCATAATCTTGAATTGAAGCTTCCCATCTTTCCAACTAATGACATCAAGAAGAAAAATCTTTGAGCAATGTCATTATGATACAAAACGGACAAGTAACAAAAGTATCAATAATTCACCTTAGCATTGCAGTCTGCCCTGCGTAGCCTGGCTTTACTATAAGAAGGTTGCACATTGAGAGCTGCAGTGCAATCTTCAACAGCCTTTTCATATTGGCCTAGCTTAGATCGACAAGCTGCTCGATTGCATAATAAGATTGAGTTGTGTGGATCATTCTCTAGTCCTTCGCTGTACACGTAACCGGCCTCCAAGTATTTTGATGCCTTAAACAGCAAGTTACCGCTCAATCTCGTTGATGCCACTGCTTTAGCCCTCTTTACTACCGTAATGACCTCCTTGTTGTGTGGATCTAGTTGAGCTGCATGCTGAGAAGCTTTTACAGCATCTTCAAACCTATTCACCAACAATCAAAATTAACTAACATGAATTATGCTTCACATTCGATAGTCAATAAATTGAGAAATTATACATCGTTTGTTTTTACAGGTCTCTCTGTTTCTAAAGAACTGATTGGAGAACTTGAGAATGTTGGGACCAGACTGCACTGTTTTCTAATGTTTCAGACAATGACTGTTTAAAGAGGTCCAACTCTACAGAAAACATCATGTTGTAGAAAACAAACATGTTGTCCTTTCTTGGAAAAACCAAATATGGAACTGCATAAAGGAGCTTATCCTGCATCAAGATATTAGACCTGGCCAACTTCGTGGAATAAAAGAGTTCACTAACCTGCCGGCAGCGATGTAAACTTGCGCCCTAATCATTAATAGATAGGCGGTTCCAGCAAGGCCAAATAACTTTGTACAAGATTCAATGCAAAATTTCGGACTCTTCTTGTAACTGGCATAGGCCTCGTGATGTCTTTGGAGCCTTAGAAAAGCCTCAGCTTGCAGAGCATATACCTATAAATAAACTAATAAAATAATTAGCACTGTGAATATTTAGAGAAGCAATAAACTTCTGCAATTGTTTATGAAAAGTGGAGAGTAGACAAAGGAGTCTAACCTGAGGAGCTGAATCAGCTCCAAATGATATTGCATACCGAGTCTCCTCTAATAAATCGTTCCACTTCTTCAATTCTCGAGTTTCGGTGCATCTGTTGAGGTGTTTTTGAAATGATTCAGCCTTTGCAATGTCTTCTTGGTCAACAAGGGAGCCTGAGTTTCTGTAGTGATACAATGCTTTCTCTGCCTCTCCCAGTCTGAGTAATACAATTCACAAAATTTGTAATTTGTAACAGCGTTTCGTCAATCAAGTTGATTCTGTTTATAATTTTAACGAGCTAAATACCTGAGATATAATGTTGCCAAACGGTGATGTGCTCTGCGATAAGAAGGATCAGTCCGAATGGCCTCTTTGCATTCAACAACAGCCTCCATTAGACGGCCTAAACCTATTAAAGCAGCGCTTTTATTGCTTCTGTAAGTAGCCTTATTCGAATTAAGAGCAATTGCTGCATCATATAGAGCTAAAGCTTCTTCAAATCTGCCCTTCTTGTATGCCTCATTTCCCATGGATTTCAACACCTCAGGATCCAATTTATTCATCAAACCTTTACATTTAGGAAACTCACCACTAGGCTGCTTCACAATGTTGCCCATAACACCATTATCACCAAATCTACTTTGGCCATATCTCTGTTTGGGAACTTCTTTAATATTCCTGTAACGGTAATCAACAGTCTTAATCGTTGCATTAGGACTATTATTCCCCAACATACTCCCTGCTCCAAGCTGCTTCAAGTTTCCCAATTGGCCTAATAGCATTATATTACTCGAAGTAGAACGAACAAGACCTTTGCCATCATTGGATTGTTGATAATTACTACTGATTACTACTGTACTAAGCTCTAAGGAATTGCAAGTGGGATCTTGCCTCAGCTTTCTCTTATCATCCTGAATTTGTGACTCTTTTGTTCTGCCTGTACTGTTGGAGGACGATGTCGAGCTTCTTGCTGCATCTGAAAGCATTCTACTATGACTTTTCTGCTGAGAAGTTGAAGACCTAGGGAGCACTGAACTAGGCCTCCTGCTGTGTTTGGTGTCTGGTTTCGGTGAAGGTTTGGCCACAATATTGGCGGAATCTAGGAGGACATTTTCCGCAGAGCTACTACGCCGTTTCCTGAAACTATGAGTAGGAGGTTTCTTTGAATTTTCAGTGAGTGATAACTTCAAATCATTGTTGCCGCCATTTGTGGGCAGTGAAGGTAGTGATTTTTTTCCCGACCAGTAACTCCGGCGGCTGAAAATTCCTCCTAGAAGACCGCAACCCAGTTTATGCTCCATTGAATACTTGGCCGTTTCTGCCATGATTATTCTCTCTCAGCTCTGTCTTGTACAATGAATCAATTCAATACAAGAGTGATGTAGAATCAAAGAATGAATGAAAGTATTTAAGTTAAAACAAACCAAGTAATGCGATCGAAATTTTGTCAATAAAGAGAAAGAATGATGAACAATAGAAGACTTGAAAATGAAGGATTCATTGTAACAGGCATAGTCCTCAGGTGCATATATTGAACTCAAAGGCTCCTAGAGTGGCCTTGAAGAAACTTCCTTAATCTCTTTTGGTTTTGGATAGTGAGAAAAGAGAGAGGAAGGACCAAGCCTTTAAAGAAGAAAAATCAATGGATTAATATAAATAGGGGAATCAAGATTTCTATAATAATTTTTGAAAAGATTTTCTTCCCTCAAAATCCTTGCATTAAGGACCACATGACGCAAAACGTACAAAAAGGAATACTGATATTCAATATTTGCAACTTTATTTAGTGTCATTAATTAAAAATTAATTAATTAATTAATTAATGCTAATCATTATTAGAAGGCCCCCATTCCTTCTTTGCTCTGCTGGCCCCATGCAGATAAAACGCGTAGGTTCCTTAAGTTTTAATATTAAAGCATGGTTCTTTTA
This sequence comes from Cedrela odorata, assembly GCA_035584115.1. Lineage (NCBI taxonomy): Eukaryota > Viridiplantae > Streptophyta > Magnoliopsida > Sapindales > Meliaceae > Cedrela > Cedrela odorata. The sequence continues at coordinate 7,050,990 of JAXCLQ010000002.1, read as the reverse complement.
TTTGTCATGTCAATTTCCTATAGTCTGTCTTTTTTTCTTTTTAATTGAAGAGCAATTCACTTATTTTAAATACTTTTATTTCCCTTAATTAATTAATTTTAAATTAAACGTGTATTTAATAAATTTGTTGTGAAGAGCAAACCCAAATTCTACCTTGCAACTTCATGAAAATTTATATTAAAAAAATCAAAACTCTGATAATTACTTTATTTTACTCTATAAATATGTAATCATGGCATATATATACATGAAAAATCACTAACATAAGCTAATGTAATCACTTTTCAAGAGCATAATAATCACAAATAATGCTTACACTTGTTAATTTCTTTCATTTTTGTTTTATTTCTCTTCTTTTCAATATATGTGGTGATGGTTAGGAAAATTGACATATCAATACACTATTATGTTTCTTCCAATTTTGTTTTGTTTGGCTTTAATAATTGTGAAAATGAACAGTAATGGCTGCCTAATTGGCCAAAAATTGACCAATTCTCTTAATTATACAGCTGGTATTAACGACTGCCTTTATTGAAATTATTCAAGTTTTGAACCAAAACATGGATGATTATGATTGGTTTTTATTGTAAACAACATTATGCCTCTCTGCGATTCAAGTAATGCACACTTGGTCAAAACTGGACTCAAGAAAATTAAAACATGAGACGGCAACTTAAAGCACTGTTTGGCTTGGCAACCAGCTGTATGCCATTTTTTTTTGGACCAAATCTTTCTTGTTTAATCTGACATTCTTTCCTTCCTCTTTCCCCCTTTACGATGGGTTGGTAGCAGACCTGGCAGTTACTAATTGTCGTTTTATGTGATAGTAATGGATCTAATACTGTAACATTCTTGCAAAAGGGTATTGAAGAAAGTAAAAGTTTATTTGTCCAAGACCATGCCTACATTTTGCATTTGTCGGTGCCGGCTTGTGCTTAAATCTCTTCACAACAAAGCCCCAGCTTCGGGCAGCAGCATATCGTCAATTATTAATAATTTGTTTTCTGGGTATTAATCAATCATTACTACGAAGATTAATGATTATTAACGGTGATTAACTTTTTAACAACCATGTAATCTAATGAATTCAATCGTATGGCTGGGGATAGCTACACTTGTTCTATATTAGAACCAAGTGAAGAGCCGTGCCACGAGTTTTTCATTCTTTTCTGTTTTCACTCGGTTTTAGTAATAACATATGCTTGGACTGAAACATATACTGAAAGTGCAGAGAATACAAAATTTAAAAGTTTGGTCAAAGTTTGCAGCTTACAAGGAAAAGGAGATTCCATAGTGTATATTATGCAACCTCTTATCATCGATTTGGACAAAATTGGAGGCATATTGATATTTATCTAATTGGCAAAGAATATTAAAGCTAAGAGAGGTTTAAGTTCTCTTAATTAAGTTAATGGGGGTACCATTTGGACATTTGCTAATTCAGGAATCCGATCTGCAATTCAGGTTAATAAAAGTGACACATACTGAATTTAGAATAAGTTCATACCAATACCAAAACATTAAAATTTACATGCTTTTGAGCTTAGTTTTACGTTAATTAAGCAAGTAAATAAACAGTATAAAAAAAGTTTTGGTGGCTTATCCATATGTAATGATTTTTGTGTAGACCAATCATAGATGCCTTGTCCACTGCGCAATCTAAAGAAAAAGGCAAATGTGATCAACATTGACAATATATTTCAGTATCAATCCTCATCTGGAACTAGTTTTTTAATCACATTCACTCTTATATATTATGTATTTAATCACAAATCTTCTGTAACACTCAAGCTTTAATCCCTCAAATAAACAAATTCTGAAGTATTTCTACCAGCCAAGCCAACTACAGTATTAAAATGGTAGGGTTACCACTCAATGATAAGTGCATGGCCACGCATCTTATAACTTATATTATTATACACCAAAATGTGATAAAGGATATGTAATAATATATGAAATATATGTAGAAGAGTCAACAAAACCATTACTTTGTTTGGGTCCGATCGTTCTTTTCCCCGGTTTGTTCCCTAGTCTGCAAGGACATGTAAAGATACAAGCTTTTTCTTCTTTTGTTAAAATTCGTAAAATTAATTTCCACCGAGCTTCGTCTCTACGTTGGAATCTTCAAAAGGTTGAGAGAGAGACGGAGAAGTGTGGAAATATATGGAAGCAGGCTGGCTTGGGATTGAAGGTTTGAAAGAGTAGAAAATGATATGTGGAAGTGGGCAAAGTCTTGAGAGTAAAGGCTCGATGAAGAGACAGATAATAAATTGAAGTGCGTGATACGTAGAGAGATTGAAAAGAGTTGTCTTATCTACAAGCATTAATTTTACGAAAACGAGAACATGCTCGACCATGTGATCATCACGTGATCCAAGGACCTTTGAAAATTACAAAAACTTTGGTTATAAGCATGGATAATATACTAGAGGACGGGCTAATATTGAAAATGTCATTGGGTTTTGCTTCACATCGGGATCAGCCACAAACAAAACATTCTGCAGGGTTTTATCACTCGCCTCAATACATGCATTTACATGTCACGGAGAGATCATTATAGGATTAATCTTGAATGTAATTAGCAAACATTATCTTACAATAATACACGTATAAGTAGCATATAGAAAGATCAAAGAATCTTCTCGTATCTTCAATAATTGATAACAATAACTGATATGTCACATGGTCCAGCTGTTCGCCATGCACTGATGAAGAATATTGGTTGCCAAGTACGTCAAGTCTAATTAGTTCATCATACTATTTCATCACGTGAGTTAAGATTGAACTTTAATTGATTTAGCTGAAGCAGTGCTTCGTACTGATGCATTTAATAGTGAAATCATAAATCAGGACGCATATATAGCTGTTTGTGGAGAGGTAACGTAGGAACTCTATACTTTTCGTTACTGATTAATGCTTACCTATTTTTCTATGAGAGCAAGCAATCAGTGCAGTATCTTCCAGCAGTTATTCATTTTCTGAAGAAACATTAGGCCAGGAAAAGATTTGACAGCAGTAGTCACTCATTCTTTACGCTACATGCTATAACTCGACAGGAACCAATTTGTATAATTCGAATGGATAATTGACAGGGAGAAGAAAAAGTTAATTAGTTACCATGCCTCAATAAATATACGGTATATAAATATATATGTCACTGACTTGTTATCACCCACATGCAAGTTGCTGTCGTATATATTAATTAAGCTAGTTCTGGTAAAAATGTGCAACTCACTTGGAGATTGTGCTGTGTGATTTAGCTTAGCTCATCTAAGACCCAAATCAATTGGGGTGTTAACAATAACTTAATGAAAATTTTCGTGGAAGTTTAATTTTGAAATAATCAAATGAAGAGGAGGACTGCATTGATGGGATATATAATATAATGTGACTAAAGAAGAAAATGAAAGTTTCAGAGAATGGATATAGATTTTGTCTCAAGATTATCTCTGTTGTCCTTCAAATCTGCTTTTCTTCTTTTTATTTGGTACATTTACCGTTATACCCTTATATACTATAAAGTGTAAGAATGAAGTGTCAAATCAATTTTTTGAGTAAATATTTTGATTAAAAAAATTATTAATTGATATATATATATATATATATATTCTCCCCTCACTTTCTTCTTTTTCTCTCACCTCTCCAATAGCATATTTTCTTAAATTCCCACACCATTATCAAACCAGCAAATACCAAGAGTATATAGATTTCAAATAAAAAGAAATAACCATCAAACCAGAAGCATTTATAAATTCCAAGAAAAAAAAATACCCATGTAAAAAATATTGGTTATATTCCTTAGATCTAATAAACATAAATATATAATTGTAATAAAATTAATAATTTATTTATAAGTTTTATCTATATATTTATATATAAAATCTTTAGAATAATAATTAGATGAATTAACTTAAGTTTAATTTATGATATTTTGTCATTCTTAAATGTTTTCGATCGTAAAATTATCAACAATAAAACATTAATAAATTCATATTAGATCGGTATATATTATGTCTGCTTCTTTGAAGAAGGAAGGTAGTTAATCTCATAAGTTATTAGCGAATGTGTTCACTTAATTTAACATATGAATGTTTGTTAGAGAATAAATATATCGAACTGACTCACTTGAGAACACATATAGAGTATTATTCACTTGTCTATAAGATTTTTCTAAATTACGATGGTATGACTATCTTTAAACTTAGTATCTTATTTGTGGATCATATATGTTTTGATATTACACCTCTATTATCTATAGCGAGATTGCGTATAAAGTAATGATTGTGTAATATGAGAAGCATATGAAAATTATGAGAGATCAATAAAAAATTTGTCGCTCTAAATAACATAGAGTCGATATCTCAAAGAACACCATTTTGACTTTAGTGATAATATAAGTTTATAGTCATAGCGAATTCTGAAAAAAGTTTTAGAAACTCTAAAATTATATTGTTAGTTTTAGTTAAAAATTTTAATAATTATAATTTAATAGGTTATACATTTTTACATACTCTAGAATCTTTGATGAGATATGTATAAGGCGAAATGATTATATCATAAGATAATCATGTACAGAATAAGTTTTACTAATTTAATATTCTTTCTTAATAGGGAGTTATTATGTATTGCTAAATGTCACTTTTGATTTATAAAAATTAGTTTCTTAATTAGGAAAGTAATTGAGAATAAATTAATTAAATTAATTTATCTAAACTTAAGAAGTCTATAACTAATTTTCATTGCTAACATAAGAAATAACATAATAAGTTACACACTAAAAAATATTGAGAAATTAATGTTAAATTATGTAAATAAATTACTAAAAATTTAATTGTTAAGTTTATAATCTTTAAGAGTTTATTTAATAGTTTTAAAAATTATTGGAGTTAAATTATAATTACAAAAAGTATTTGTATTTAATTATAAGTTTTCTTATTTGATTAGGATAATATTGTTTAATTAATTAAATTAATTAAATAGTATTTAATTTAAAAATAGATTACTAATAAGATTACGAAGATTTAGAAAAATCTTAAAATTCTAATTCTCTACTTTGTGTAAATTACTATTAAATGTCACACAATTGAGTGGATAATTTAGAAAAATATGTTCATGCAGTTTTTGTATTTGAGTCATAACTTTTAGTTACAATATTGGATTAACACAATTTAAAATATTTTAGAAAGAAGACTCAAGATTTACAACTTTGTATTTCACAAAAAAAATCTAAATTCAAACATTTTAAAGATCAAAATAGTATTAAAAGTTACGAATGTACAAAAATTTGAAAAAGAAAAATATTTAACTGTATTCATGATCAAGATCTAATGTAAGACCTTGATTAATTTAATTTATTTTTAATTGATATTATAAAATATGATAAATAGTATGATTTTAATATAAATATTTAATTAATATAATTAATTAAAATAATTTTAAATTTCTATTGAATATAGTATACTTAATTTCGAGAAAAAAAATACATACATAAATCTTGTACACAATTATTTTTATTTAAAAAAAATGTCATCTTCCTCGTGCTCTCTTTCGTGCCTTCATAATTTATTTTTATTTTTGGGTTTTCCAACACACGTACTATCCAATTTAAGAATAAAAATAATGGTTGAGAAACGTAGCACAAGAAGCAAAATAAAGGCTTCATCAGCGAAGCCAACATTTCCTTTTATTCGCAATGGTCCATTCTTTATTATTATTATTATTATATTATTATTATTATTTTATCATCATGTGTGCAGTATAAAGTGTCAAAAGTTGTTTAACTTCAACGTTTTTAACTTCAAAATACCATAGTCCTAAAAAAAAACAGATTTGAGGTTTTTCAAATCATAATTTAACTAATCAAAACATAAATATACTCTATTTTATTTATTTTTTATAAATAAAATTTTAATTAATTTATTTTTATTTAATTTTTTAAAATTTATTAAATATATTTTCTTAAAGAAATAATATAATATTTTATTAAAAAATATTAATTATATATAAACATAGGAATGACAATTTTATTCGCAAACTTGTAAACCCACTTTTATTTGATCTACATGAGACAGATTTGGTATGTCTTTAAGCTGATTTGAGAAAGATTTAGGAAATAAATTTAAAACTCGCAACGGATTTGGGAAGGATACGAATACAAATAAATATTCGCAGATATATATATTTTTTTAAAGTAGCAAAATAACATTATTTTATTATTAAATCTAAATATCTTTAAAAAACATTGCAACAGTATACTCAATATGAATATTATTTTATTCTTACGAGTAAAGTGTAATATTGACATATTATTGAAGTTTCTTATGTAAAATTAACATATTATTGAGGTTTCTTATATAAAATTGATATATTTGTTTTATTTCTTCTTGTAATTTTTTTTTCTTAAAGATTTGCAAGTTGCACATTTACTACTTGTATTTAACATTATTACTTCTTATTTATTCCTTTTAAATTTTTCAGAATCTACATTATTACTTCTTATTTACTTTCTTTAAATTTTTCAGAATTTACAATGTCTTTTTGGATATACAAGGGAGATATTATCTCTTACTTTCAATTCTAATATTAGAAGTAGATTAATGACTATTTTCTTTTTTCATTCTTCAAAAAAAAAAATTAGAAGATTTCCTAAAAAAAAAAAATATGGAAAGTAAATTTTTTTTATTGTCTATATTTTATATTTTATATAAGTGGTGTATTTTATTTTGAATTAATGTCAAAAAATTTATTAAAAATCTACTAAATATCTGCGAATATCTGCGAGAATTTGGTAAATGTTAAATACCTGTTTAAGTGAGTTTCGTAAAAAAATATCAAACCCGCTCAGGTTCGATACGAATATGGTATTGAATTTTTTTTTTATAGATGTGAATGCGGGTTTGGAGATATTCTTCCCAAACCCGATTAGCTGTCATCCTTATATATATATATATATATATATATATTAATTCTCTAACAAATTAATTTAAAACTACTTACTATAAAATATAATATTCATAATTTATATTAAAATAGAATAATTTTATTATAAAAATATTCAAATAATATTGAAATATTCTAATTTTTATTATTTAAAGTGTTTTTATATTACAATAATTGTATTATAAAATTTTAAAATTTTAATATAAATTATTTTTAAAATAATACAATAATATATTAATAAATTTAATTTAAATTTATTATTATTAAAATAATTAGAATACAAATTATTACCTAATATAAATAAATTAAAAAATAAAATAATTATATAAAAATAAATAAGTTAAAATTTTATTTATAAATAATAAATAAAATAATAATATATTTATCTTTTAATTAATTAATTTATAGTTAAAAATAAGATAAATGTATATTTTTATAAAATTTATCACAAAATAAAATTAACTTTTTAACTGTTCGTTAGTGATATCTGATAAAGTTTTTTAAAATAAATAAAAATGGCCTCTATTTTTTTTCCTTCGTTTACTGATTACCAGGTAAGTGTGTATAAAGTGAAAAGGTGCAGCGACATCTGTAAGATAAACACAATGACTTGGAGCACTTTCAGAATTTTAATAGGCTATCAAAATTATGTATTGTCACTATCTGTTGACACTTCAGTAAAAAAAATCGGTATCAATAGTTGGCGTCGTACGTAAGAATCGACTTGTGCATGGCAATCGAAACAAAAAGTTAATCTGAAAATAGCAAGAACATAATGGAAAAAAAAAATAGTGAAAAATAAAAAGAATAATAATAAATATTAAAATAAAGAGAGAAAAGAATTTATTGTAAGCCAGTGTTTAAGAAAATTTAAACAAAAAAACAAAAATGGAAAACGACAAAAAAGGGGAAGTGGCCACTACTGTAGCTGCACCCTCGTTTTTTTTTTTTCACAGTATTAACTGAATATTTAGAGGTGCACCCCTCTAAATATGGTAAATTATGTTCCTTTCTTTTTATGACATCCCTTATTAGTAAATTTATAAAAGTCTTATTTTACCTCTATTTTATATTTATAATTAACTCTAATTTAAACTTAACAAATAAACCAATTTCACGAAATTTGAATAATTTTACCTTTATAACTAATTCACACTTATAAACAAAATTTTCCAAATACAAAAGTAAAAATATTTTTCATTCTCACTCAACAACGACATCACAATTTCTAATAATTGAAAATTTTTCCGGCAATTGAATATTTTCCCTTCGAGAGAAAAAATATAAGTTTGTTTGCACTCTCGTTTTAAAATTTAAATTTTATTGTTAATTACTTATTGAAAAAATTATATTTGTTACGAGTTTTAAAAAAAATAAAAAAAATTATAAAGTTGTTATTGGCTGGCGGCTGAAAAATGACGGCAAAAGAGGCGGTGCGGTTGTTTGCCGACAAAAAGTGGCTGTAGCAAGAGAGACTGGCAGAGGTGGAGGTGGAGGCGGTGTGGTGACAGCGCTCGCACGACCATCGCTTACGCACAGCATGAGTGCCGCCTTTAGTACGCCCTTGCGCTGCCACTACGCTACCCCGGCGCTACCACCGCGCTATCGCTACTTTGCCAACCACCTGTAGGCCACTATTGTCATTGCTTTCCACACTGCCCCACAGCCATTTTAGGCCGACTCTTCCACCGTACTACCTCACCAGCAGCGGCTACCTTAACAAGTCTTAAAATATGATTAACAAAATTAATGAACCAATTAAATATGATTATAATAGTTTATTAACGAGAGCAATGTGTAAACATTAAGTGTAATATGTAAATGTTAAGATGATGCGTAAAGAAATGTAATGACAAAATTTTGTAAAATTTTGATTAGTGTAAGGCTTTGTGACATGTGTATTGATACATGTAAAAAAATTATTTGAACTTGCACACTATATAAACTCACTTAAGTTTTGATTTTAAATATAAAAAAAAATAACCCTAAATTGTTACTTTTTTTAAATCTCTCTACCACTTTTAAGAATTTAATTTCTCTTTATTGTGAAACTCATCGTGGATAAATCATCGTCCTCTAGTGAAGGTTTTGCTAAAATAAGTAATTATTACTTGAATCTTATCTCGATAACTAGTAAGATATGATAAACTATTTAATTAATTTTTTACTTTAATAATTGTTATCATATATTTATACTGATAAATAGTATACTTGTATACTTATATTTACGTATAGGAATGTTTTGTCACCAATGTTATATAATGCCTAAAAAGTATACTTTTTGTAAACCCTATTCTTCGAACACAGAGATAAAATGGTCATTTAATAAAACTGTTTTATGTATGTAATTATGAACGGATGTGATATAATTTGATAAGTATTTTACATGTATCTTAAATTAAATATATGTTCATGGTGGAATAATTTAAAAATTGTCTCAAAGATGCATGTTTATGTGAATGTGTTTATCAACTGTTTTGAAACTTATTTTAAGATGTATGTAAATGAGTATATAGGGTACAGGTACCCAAACAATTTTACAAACATGAGAAACATATTTTAAGAATGTGTCTTGAGTGTCTATGATGGTTGTCACGTGTGGATCTCACGAGCGAGGGCGTGACAATTTTTAAGTGAGACCAATGTAACCTTACTAGTTTTTCTTAAAAACTTAACTAGTGTATATTCATATACAAATATAAAATTTAATTTTGATTTACAATAAAATATATTTTATTATTTTCGCTTTCAATGTATTTAATAATTATAAAATAAATTATTATTTGTGTATTTATATTACTTCTGTTGCATATTTATAGTAGATAGGATTTAACCTATATACACCAACAATACCATTGTGACTCGAAGATCGATTTTCCCAAAAAAAAAAGTCGAAACGATATGGAACAAGAACTAGTCCGAGGTTCAGTTATTACTTTAGAGATAAATGGGAAAAACAAAAAGGATTAAACCTAAAGTCTTGAGCAATGACCTTCTTTCTCTTACAGAGAAGCCAAGTCGAAAGGCGTGCGCCAGAAGTAAAAAGGAGGACTTTGAAAAACACGTGATTCGTTAAGTGAAAGATGAGGAAATAAGATTAGGAAAGTGAGCATCAAGCATTTCTCGTTCCTCACCCACTTTAATTTGGTAACACCCTTTTATTGACCCAATTTTAAAATTTTTGAATGAACCCAAAAACTTTTATAATTAACAAATAATTCTAAAATATTTCAATGTTTTGCATATTGATACCTAAACAAACCAAACTCTTGAGTATTAATATAAAATAATTTAAAATATATTATTATTCGTTAATTCTAAAAGTTTTAGAGTCCTTTAAAAATACAAAAGACAAAGTTTGTTTAATTTTCTTGGAGTGGAGGACATTTCGTCTAAATTCAATTTCTTTGATCAGTTTGCTAAAACAAAAAATAACCTTATCATTTTCGTAAAATAACTTGCAGATGTGGTCATTTTAGGAAAATTTCCAAAATTTTCTTTTAAATGAATGCATAATTGCATTATAGTCATATAACCTCTGATGAGAAATTTATCGTTATGCTCCTAAGGTAACTTTTAATTACAATTATGTATTTCAATGAATGAATATTTGCAATTTAGTCATTTATCTGTCTTTGATGAAATTTTACAACTACACCCTCACTAAATGTTTCGAAATCTTCACGAGGCCAATACATGCTTGGAGACTCTACAACCCTATAAACGCTGGAAGAGTCTAGGAGTCTGATACAAGCTCCAAGATTGTAGATGGCCGGGAC
>JAXCLQ010000002.1:7018020-7040172 GCA_035584115.1 Cedrela odorata | reverse complement strand
AGTGGGACAGAATGATAAAATGAAAATCTTCAAGAACTATTTTTTTAGTTTCTAGTAACTGATAACTCATTTACTACAGACTTGGGGACTCTAATGGTCCCTGAAAATTTTCTCATGATTAGAAGAGTTATCTACGATTAGGGAGATTTATTTGCAATTATAACGGCATATAAAGATTGTTCTTAAATATTATAAAAGAGGATAATTTAGGATGGGGAGGGAGAAACGTCGTCAAGCTATTAAATTAAGAAGTCAACACATAGTAAAATTCTTTGGGGTAAAAGACATTGTTTGGAGAGTTATTATTATTAATTATTGAGATCTCCAATAACTTTTTAAGTATCAAGGGTTATCGTCAGAAAATCGACATCTCTAATGAGTGTTTGTGTTTGTTTTGTCGTTATTCTGATTGAAAAATTGAAAAAAATTATTTGACATAAGACATTCAAATAAAGCATAATTCATGGTTCTTGATACTTTTTTATTTTCTTTTATACTTTATTACAAATAAAACTCATAAACTGACTTATGCATAAGAGATGGTGTTGATCCGACAACCCACGCATTGACTAGGCTTTATTTTGCAGTAGAACTTAAGAAACTTATTTAAAGAAGACATCCAAATAAATCAGAATTCGTGACACGTGTAAAAAAATTTGCATGCCGTGTCAACGTTAACTGAAAAAATTAAACGATGGAACAATCCAAATCAGCTAACGGTTGGTAAATTAGAACATAATTCTAATTTGTAATTAATTAAATGCTAAAAATAGATAAATATTGCAAAATTCTCCAATAGGCCCACTGGGCTTTTAGTAATTCAATGTCCATATATTCTTAGAGGCCCAAAATAAATTAAGAAAAACAGCCCATAAAAGGGATGTGATCCAGACTCAGAAATTTTGAATGACTTTTGAAGTTTGAAGCAAAAGCAATATATAAAATACAAATAAAAACTCAATTAATTATATCGTCTAAATCCCAACTAATCTTTAATTAGGATGTAGAATAGGACTCTAGACCCATCATTATAATCTAAATAAATAACCAAATAAAAAAAATTACACGTTGATAAAATCACTTGCAAAATTATTGATATACACGTTGATAAACAATTAAATACCTAAAACAAGGTGTTTTACTGTTGTACATGACAATAAATGTAAACGGATCTATATTTAGAATCCGCCATTTTCAACCTCTTAATTAGTTCCGTAAGGCATGCAATTTATATAATAAAAATTTAAATGCAAAACGTGCTTGATTCTGAATCTTGGCTAGGGTTTGAAAGTTTTTCAAAGCAAAAATTAAGCAGCAAATATGAAATATAGATAAATTTAAAAAGCTATTGATTTTATAATATCATTTCACGGTTTACACATTGATTCTGAGGACAAAAGAGATAAATTTTAATACCTGCTTTGAATCTAATCTTTTGGCTTGTCTGGGGGAAAATGCTTAGTATCTTAAAAAAAAAAAGCCTTTAAAAATAAATTAAAATAATTAATTTAGCCCTTGTTATCTCCTGCTTCGATCATTACACATGTTAAATAAGAAACCAATTGGATTGCAAGACGATTTGCATGCTTCACGAGGCTAGATATGATACCTAATTCACTCATTCAAATTGTTAGACAATCTTTTTCAAACTAGGGTGTAACGTTAACAAATACAATGTGGCCAGACTGTTCACAATTAGCTAAGCCAGGGAGCTACCACAGCCCAAATCACATGTCTTTGTACAAATTATATATGATAGATGTGAAAGGCGGACATCGATATATAGTTTAGGTACAGTACAACAAGACAATTTTTAATATTCCGTGCGGGCATAAAAGACGTAAGAGAATTCAATTCGGAGCTTTTATATTAGCTATTAGATTAGAATAGAGTTCATAGGATTTGGTTTATATAATATATGTAGGGCAGGCCAATGGCTTTCATTTAGAATAAGATGGCATGCATGTACTATAATAACAAACACCTTTCCTTGGCATTATTAATTGTAAATTACACTTCTCCAATCAATTATGTATACTTTTTTTTTTTTTTTCCTTTTGTATAAAACTATATATTATAGTTAGTACTTTTATTACTTTATAGTTGTAGCGAACTTTTATGCGGTTGAACTGATCTACCCATCTAATTTTTGTTCTTATTATAATTTTTATTTTTATTTTTAAGAAATAACAAGTACCCATTTGCAGGTTAAGGGAATATGATAATAGGGCGTCGAAGTTTTTAAAGTGAACATAAAAATTTAATATGGAAAATAGTGGGAGGGAGTTAAACCAACCATCTCCATCTGCTTAATTTCTGGCGACCAAGAAGGGGAAAGATTCTCTGATACAGTGATATTGCTCAATTATAACTTTGATTTTGTTTCTGAATTTTGACTTGGTCAAAGGCTGAGGTTTTGATTTGGGTTGGGGGGTGAGTTGTTGTCGATGATATATCATAATTTCTATTTACGAAATTCATAGAAAATTAGTACATTGATAATGAACGCCAGGGGAATATTATGCCAATTCGGTCTTACCCTGCACCAAATTTATGAAAACTCGTGTACAAAATAGTTGTTTCAGTGCAATCATTAGCAATGGAAAACCAAACATACAAGAATGTTAACACTTTGTGCAAAATATTAAAGAATAAATATGTATATTTTTTAAAATATGTTATTACATTTACTATTCATATTCAATACTTTTTGTCAAAATGTGACAGTAGAAATTGGTTTTGTACTAGTTTCCTTGTACACCTTGTCTATTTAATTTAGAAAACATGAAACTCAGATCACTTTCTCCCTTTCACATTCGTATCATATACGATGCTAGCTAGCTAACTTGATCCTTTCTCTCTCATATTCAGTTTGAGTTTGACCCGTTGCCAGCCACCGGCAGCTCTTTTCTCTACTCCAATGGCGACCCCACCCCCACCCCCTGCTTTCTCTAGAGGATCTTCTTTGTGGAAACATCTGTCGATTCCTCTTTTTTAGAGCTTCAAAAAGGTTTAATAACCTTTCCTCTCCTTTCTCTTCTCTCCTTTTCCTTTCTCCAAACCCTAATTCAGATCATACACACAGCAAACCAAAGAGAAAGAACAACAACAACAACCAACAAAGATATATAACTGAAATCATCTGAAGTGAAAAGATAAGGAAGGGTTTAAGGACATGGCAACTTTCTCGAAGCTGTTCTGGAAGATATGAATATACTTGTATTTATTCCCTTGTTGGGTTTCTTTGCAGTGTTCTTATAATTACTTTTTTCCAGAAACGTCTTTTTCTTCCCTCTCTGCAACTTTGCAACTATCACCATCACTTTTGCAGGTTTCTTGATCAATTCTTTTCCCTTGTTAGTATATTTTCTGGAAGGATATGGATTCTGGTAATAGTGGGAGTATGCAATCCTCAAGTGGTGGTGATGAGGAGTATGATTCACGGACTGAGTCAACCCCACCTTTCTTGAATTCATTTCTGTCTTACCATCAAAACCAACAACAGCACGCTTTCTTTGATCCTTCATCAAATTATCTGCATGCCTTATCTCAGTCTCAACACAACTCAAATCCTAGTTCCTTGTTGAATCTTGACTTGGTTGGGTCTAGAAGCCTAGGATCAGAACCCAACTGCACGAACGGCGGCAATCTACAAGGTTCGTCAACATCGAGCCATTCTATCTTAGCTACTCAAGGATTAAACCATGTTTCATTTTCAAGCTCATCGTCCATGCATTCAAGGTTACTCAATGATACCGGTGCTCGATCTTTAGCACCATCTGATCATCATCATCATCAAATGAATGTTGTCAAGAATCCCAAGAAGAGAACAAGAACTTCAAGAAGAGCACCGACAACTGTTCTCACCACAGACACATCCAACTTTAGAGCAATGGTACAAGAATTCACTGGGATTCCGGCACCGCCATTTTCGGGTTCATCGTACTCTCGCCGGATCGATCTTTTTGGCTCTGGCTTTGGCTCGGGTATTAAATCAGGTAATCTTGAACCAACGGGACCTCTTTACCCTCTCCGTCCTACGACTCAAAAGTTTCATCCAAACACCTTTGTATCTTCTCCTTCCTTGATTGATGCCATTGCTGCTTCTACTAGAACTAACGGTAATACGATAACCACCTCCATTTCAGGTACAAGCCATAACTCTTTCCATTCACCTTCCAGTAATAACTACCAACTGCTTCCTGATTTAGGCCAAAATAAAGAGCCTCAAAATATGTTGAACATGCAGCAAAACCCAGCTCTCTCATTCCAGTCTCTTCTACAATCTCCTCTTAACCCTTCAATTAATATTCCTGGTTTTGGTGCAAAATCTCAAGGAAGTTTCGGTTTGCCTTCTTTCGAAGATCATTTGGGTTTGAGCCATGGGCATGGGCATGTTAATTCAACCATTGGCGGGATACCAAGCCAAGTAACTTCTGGTCAGGATCACTTGAGGTCTTTCGATGGCAATTATGGTAATTCATCACAAAGGGTTGCTAGTTGTAAGTTGAATTATTCGGCTTCTTCATCAGATTTTCACCATGACAAGAGTTTGGAGAATGTTTCTTCCAGGGGTGAAGGGACAGTTGATTCATGGATTTGTCCTTCAGATTAGGAACACTTTTTCCCAGAAAAAAATCCCTTTGAAGAAGGTTTTTGCTGATCAAGTGATCACGTTATCTTTAATTTCTTAGAAATAAATAAAAAAAATTAGCCAAAATATATGAGCTTCATACTATATATTACTTAAAGAGTTGTAGATATCATATATTTCTTCTTAATTTTATTTTACTATTATTCAGTTTTGATGGTGTTGAGTCCTTGGGGCAACTGCTAACCGAAGTGAATCTGTAACGACAAATCACAAAGGAGCAACAATTTCTTCCTGGTACCTTGTCTACTGATATCGAGAAAATTAAATAAGTCGGTGCCGTGTTCATAAATGGTAATGCATTTATTTTTCCTGGAGTCGTCTGTGCCCATATGGTCCTGCTTTTAGGCGCAGTTAGGAAAGAAAGAATTCAGAATATTGCTACTTGCTAAGATTAAGAGTGGTCCAAATCTTGTTTTCCCTGCTATAGGAATAGGACAATAGGGACCCTAGGCTAAGCGCCGTGTCCGAAAGTTTATTGAACTGGACTTGCTTAATTTCTCTTTTAATCATACTGTTATCAAACCTTATAATAATTACGATGGTTGTTAGTTTCTTACTTTTTTTTATTTTTATTTTTATTATTATTATTTTGATGAGCAATTGATACCAATGAGATCATGGCATTTATCCTCGTGGTATGTCTCTACCATAATATAACACATTTTATTTCACTTTTGGGATCGAGATGATTAGAGGAGCGATTGGTGGCAAGATTAAGGGAATCCTTACCTGCCGCAATCATATACTAGAAGTTGAAAATTATTGTTGCTTCTCTTTATTGTTGATAATATGTTGTAAGAAAAATTTTTTGAAAATATATTAATTTCTTCCTCAATACGTATGTGCTAAGAAATTTTTTTTAATTTTTTAATTTTTAATTTTTAAATAAACACGAATCAAGACGGTGTCATTTACAAATGGAAGTCAAAAATCTTTGATATCTCTTTGGAGATTTCATATCTTAATCTAAGATTGCTAGCCATTCCTGTTAAGACATGTGCCAAAGATGTCTCATGCTCCCTTAGCCAGAGACCATATCTGGTTATTGTTCTAAGACAAATCTTCATTATCCATTTCATATAAGTTTAAAGTTTTACACCAAGGCCAGCTATTGTTTATTGTTTATTTATTATATAATAAGTATAAACATTACAGCTGCCAGAAATGGACAATTAAAAAAATAATACAGTAAACATCTATTCCATATATCACACATTTATTTTTATTTTATAATTTTAGTTGTTTAAAATATCATAAGCATGAGAATCAAGCACTCCATTTGTTAAAAGAATCCATTGCGTGGATGCCTAACATAATTGTGGAACAAGGAAGCTCAAGTACTTACAACTTAGAAGTAAATGGCAATTAATTGTTTACATAAATATTTACTGATTGGCTATCGTAGGTTTACCTCAAATGGTAGATTTTTTTTTTAGCCTTTAGAATAAGAGATCATTGATTGGATTATATTGATGAAGTAGAAATGAAGGATTATATGTAAGACAAAGAGAGTTAAATCAATATTTAGTTAGAGAAAGACTCCTTAACATATGGGTTAGGGTGAAAAGAGGACGGAAATAATAATTTGATATTAATTTTTCATTTAAAAAAAAAAAAAGAGTATATGATAATAAAATACATGAAAAACAATGGAAAGGGAGATGATTAGCCATGGCAAATTGTAAGAAGAGGACATGGTGAAAGGATGTAGTGACATGTGACTCTTTCTCTTTTGGAATCATGGTGGCCCATGCCAGAGAATAATCTGGTTTTTAGCAATGATGATATATTATTTCTCTCTTCTCTATCTACCCATCTACCTCTCACTCATCGATCACTTGTCCTCAGCTCATCAGTCTTCAGGCTCATGTGTTAGAGACACTGCTCTCAATGTTTCGAACTGAAAAAAGGGCAATGTTAAGTACTGTATATCAGCATATGCTTTCTCTTTTTCTTCTTCTCCCCTTCAATTCAGAGCCAACCCCAAAAGATTCATTCATATATAGAAACCTTTTTTTTTTTTTTATAGAATTGACCATCAATTTCAATTCCTTCCTCAGAAAGAAGAGCTAGCGTATTATTATTACAAAATTATAATGTAATTGGAACCTTATTATATATCATAATTCAAGTTAATATATGTTGCAAGATATATATGCATGCTCAGAGAGAGATATTTGAGACAATGCATGTTACAATCTTTAACCCTAATGAATTTAATCAATATTATTGTTATAACTTTATCTTCGATCCATCTTTTTCAATTCATGCTGTTGATGATCATCATGGCAACTTGGATATTTAATTAACTATTAGTTTATTTTAATTCATTTCGTTTTAATTGTGTAACTCAGTATACGTAAGCAATGATGAAATTAGGTTAAATTCTTACGCAAGTGGGTCTATTAAGAAGACCGATTACAAACCAAGAACTCATAGCTAATAGACTTGCATGCCTGCAATATTAGACCATAAGCTTCGGATCCTGTGAGAAGATTTGGTTTCCTTTGACAATTCTTTGGCCTATGAACTGGGTTAAAACGTTATTTACAGTTATCTTACGCTAACGTTTAATTTCTGTACATATCCATGTCAACAACGGATGTCTCGCTCGCTACATTTAATAATTAACACACACGGCATGGTTTGATGAGAATTTTTCTCAATTTTATTGGTAGTTTTTGTGCTAAGGGTAGCTATCACGACTATTCACAAGCATACCATGCGATCACGCCTCTTTCAGTGAACATACGAATTCACAGTAGCTAGCACAAGTAGTACTTATATATATGTGTATAGAATTTGAAGTTTACCATTTGTGCATGTCCTAATTAATTAATTAAACCCATTTGTGATTATTATTTATAATATAAGCTTACTTAATTGTGAAGAGGTTGGCATCCTGGATGTCTTTTTCGTAGTGCAGTTAGGTAGCCCACTAGAGAAAAGTCATCCGTTGGAAAGATCGCCCGAAACCCAAAAAAAAAAAATATTGCAAATATATATTTGTTAAAGTTGGTCAAGTTAAACTACCTGGTTCCCTATAGGCTCATTTCTTTCGTTCTTTGGCTCTAGAAGGTTTGAAATCGTCGGCTACCTAGGAACCATTCTTCATCTGATTTTGCTTTCACAAATATTTAACCCTAACAATTTTCTTGACAAGTACTCATACGTCTGGTATTCCTGTATTTGATTCCCTTTTGCAGCATGTTACGACTCAGTGCGGCCGTGCAGGATCTTTCAGCCTGACAGGATTTAACTCCACAGCCACTGCTTTATCTTTTCATACCAATATCTCAATAAAACGTGGTTAATTACATAAGGGTAATTAATAATTATACATATCCTTTGAATGTTTCGTGGGAAAAAAAAAACTGGAGAAAAAACAGAAGGATAGAAGAATGTTCTCTTCCAACAAAACTATTAAAACAATTGAAAGGAAGCTAGCTAGTTTGGTGCATTTTTATATAAACCCTAATTGAAAGGTTAGATTACATATCTGAGATTTGACAAATTCCAGGGCAAAAGCCAGAAAGAAACATAACTAGAAAATTATGGGGGTGGGGGGATGGTTTTGCGGAAGGAAACTAATCTGTGTCTGTTTAGCGGTTCTTACATGATTTTCATGACCCCACATGTTTCCCACTACAATTATGAATTATCCTTTTTTCAGTTTATTGGCGTTGTGCACATATCATTTGTATTAAAATCATATCTAGCCATTGAAAATTGTGATGCCATGGTGTCTTTTCCATCAAAGAGATAGAAATTAAACAAGCTTTTTAGCTAGCCATTGTATGTAGATAATAATAATTAATTACAAAAAAAAAAAACAATGTGAATGGCACGATCCAATATTCTACATTGGAAATTGTTGTGGAACTAGAATCCAATCTAAAAATGACTGTAAAATTATGAGTGTTGTGGGGTTCATATATTCTCTTTTTCTCTTCAATATTCTATTTTCAATTAGTTTGCAAAAATGCCCTCTTTCTTTCTGTCACCCATTCCCATTATAAAAGCTACGAGATACGAGGCAGCAGCAGCCCGAATATCTTGCCACCCAAATCTCTACTTTCATTGTTGACTTAATGTTTAATGTAGCACAATTATTATTATTATTATTATTATTATTTATTAAATCAGTGGTTCTTGTTAATTTTTTAGTTAAATTATAACATATATCTCTTGAGATTAATACAAATTAAGTTTTAACATTCTTATCGATCATATTCATGTCGTTATCATGTAACTGGTTACATTTTTTTTTTAATCATATTTTAATTTTAGTTCAATTTGTATGTTAATAAGAATTTTGGAATATGAAGAAGGAAAAATAAAATAGAAAGACTGGCCTGGGTGGCTCAAGTGTAAATACTTACAGGGGTAATAAAAAAACAAAGGAGTAGTGGAGTGACAGTGCTGTGACTCACAGTGGAATGACGCAAAAAACGACGTCAGTGCCAGTTCATTCGATGCAAATAGAAAAATGGCACGTGTCAGCATGACCAAGTAAAGTTGGCAAAAGGCGTCCACGTGTAGGGTAGGATGAGGAAATCTACGTGGGAGATAAAGGGCGGAATATCATGATTAACGGGGTGATGTGGTGGAGCCCATTTGAAGGAGAGGCGGTGGTGGCGAGGTGATGCATTTTTGCTCTGAAATTGAATTTCAATGGTGTAGAATGTGCGAACGTAATCATATGCATCCACCCTAGTCCCCTAAGATATCATACACTTGATTGTGACCTCTACTGTCGTTTTCACTGTTTCCAAACTCACCGCATCATCATCGATCGTATGTTATTTTTAGTACAGTTCACACCAGATACTGTAAACTAAAAATGATATATTTCATGATTAAATCATGTCCGTCTGATTTTTCAGTTGATATTTTTGCCGTTGATATCATCCTATTTTCTGTGAGCAAATTAGATGTTATGACCATTTTAGTTGATATGAGCTTTGCAAAGCCCAATATAAACTTCTTCCATTTGTTAAACGAGACGAACCACGTTAAGGAAGCCCAGGTAAAAATGATAATGCAAACAGGCCCATCTCTAAAGGCCGTACTGAGCCAACCTCCGCCCAAAATATTAGGTACGGGAACAGTTTAAGTATTATATTATTTGAAAACTAACATTATCATCAATAATTTAGACCGATTGACTAAACAAATTTGTAAAATGACTAAAATAATATTCTATTTATATATTTGATAAATACAAATAAAATATTATGATTGAAATTTAATATAAAACATAGAGGAGGCCTATAAACATTACATGCCTGGCCTGTTCGACTTGTTATAGGCCTAAGTAAGGCGAAAGGCAAGACTTTGAAGGCTTGGTTCGAGTCCGTTGAGAGCCAAGCTCGACTTGCAAGTCCATATGACATATATATATATATATACATATATATATATTAAAATTTATAAATAAATTTAAATAACTTAAGTAAATAATTTATCTCATGACTTTTTTGATCTATTTATATATTAAATAATTTTAATTATTTTATTTTAAATCAATTTGAACTTACAATATTAAATAATCTTTTTTTAATTTTAGACTGGCCAGTTTAGGCTTACAAGTCAACCCATTTGCAATCTAATAAAAAGCATCAAATAGAAAAATATAAAACATAGTAAAATTTTGCTTATTTTTACAAAATAAATAAATATAACAATAAAATATACTAAAATTTAAATATAACGTACTGAAAATTTTCTTATAAAATGTAATAAAATTTTACTTTATTTATTTATATATATATATATATAACTTATTAAAATTTAAATATAAAACGTATCAAATACAAAATAAATCAATACAACAATTATTCTAAACTAATTTCTAATAAAATTTCACTATCTACATTATAAGGACTATTTTTTATTTGATGCATTTTATATTTAAATTTTAATACATTTTATATTTTTTTATAAATAAAGTAAAATTTTATTATGTTATTTCTAAATTTCAATATGTTATATCTTTTTGGTTATATTTTTGTATTTGATACGTTTTATATTTAAATTTCAGTAGTTTTGTATGTTTTTATTTGATATATTTTATATTAGGTTTCAATCATAATATTTTATTTGTATTTATCAAATATAGAAAGACAATATTATTTTAGTTATTTTATAATTTTGATTAGTCAATTAGCGGTCAAAATTGTTAAAGGCATATTTGTTTCACTACTGTGTAATTGAAAAATTGTATAATTATATAGTTTTGGCGTGTTTGTCCAACCGTTTACTTACACAATTAACCGTATAATTGGATCCTCTCATTTACACAATTCAATTTTTAAGGGTTAAGAATTGGTGTAATTACACAATTTTATTTTTTTTAATTTTTATAATTACAAAAAATATATTTTCTTACGTTTCCAACTCTTTTTAAAATAATTTTATATTATTTTTTATTTTTCTCTTATTGCACCGTTTTTCACCTATCCTCTAAAACTGCTTTATATAATGTATATAAAAATTATATTGTATTTTTTTGAGTCTATAATATATATATATATATTAATTTTAATAATTTATTAGTAATTAAATTTATTTTCATATTATTTTTACATTTAAAATAATTAATTTTATAATTAAACTGAGCAATTACATAATATTCTACCAAATATGATACTGCATAATTATATAGTTGTAGCAAAATACGACTATATAATTATAAAACTGTATAATTATACGATCGTATAATTACATGATTGTGTAATTATACGGTGTGTAATCACACAGTTTGTCAATTACACAGTTACAAACAAACAAGTTTTAAGAGATACTTTTTATTAGTTTTTACAAAATATATATGTATGTGTGATTTTTTCAATTTTTAGTGGAGATATGTAAAATACTTGTAAAGTTATTTTAATTATTTTTTGTTAATTAATTAACAGTCAAATATAATAATAATATTGTTAAGAAATACTTTCTACTATTTTTCATAAAATATACATTTATGTATAATTTTCTCAAATTTTAGAGGAAATTTATAAAATAGCCAACAATTTAATTCAGTTCTTTTAAAAATTCAACTAAACTATAAAATTTATTTATTTTAACAAATAATAGCACCATAACCGATGTGGTTTGTGTGGATTTTGAATTAATATTTTGTTTTTTTAATAAATTAATTTATTTTTATCATTTTTAATTTAAATATAATATAATTTCATTAAAATTTAATAATCTATTAATAAAAAAGTGATGCATGTTATAATAATTTTAAATTATATAAAAATTTATATTTAATTCAGTTTTAATTAAAAAAATAAATTAAATCATTTGATTTTTCTAAAAAGAAAAAGAAAAAAAAAGAGATATCTTAAAACCTATATATATATATATATATATAAATTCAAATGATGTTGCACTTGTTTGTATGGATATTTAAATATGTAATAAATTATTTTTAAAATTAAATATATATATATATATATTTAACGAATGAATGCCACCTTACTTGTCATGTCAATTGGAGATAAATTTTTTAAAATATCTAATATTACTTAAATAAAAAACCGAACAAATGATTTGGATTGAATCTATTTACAAAAAAAAAAAAAAAAAAAAACTAGTGCATTCATTTAGCTCTTATTTTTGCTTTACAACCACATTCTTTTTAAAAATATATATAATATAAGAATGTTGGGTAATTTTTTTTTTTTTTTGATGATTTCATATATAATTAATATGTTAATATATTTATATATATATATCAAATTTGAAATGAATTTGATGTAACGCTTTTGATGGGATTAATGTCTTTTTTTCTTTTTTGTAAAGATAAGAAATTACAAGTAAACAGTTTGTTAATAAATTCGTTACCACAATTAAATGTTGAACGATGAACAATGTCAACATTGTCATTGATGATTATGATGTTACACACAGAAACTTGCAAAAAAATAAAAAATAAAAACGCGTGTGTCTGCGGGCTAAACTGAAGAGAAGGTCATGTCATATAACAGAGACGTTATGATTCGCGAACTCGTCATTGGCAATTTCCTCACCAATTTCACCGAAATTGTGCAACGGAAGAGACGGAGAACGTTAAGTATATATTGTAACATTAAAAAGAGAAACCATAACCGGTCAAAGTACACCACCTACTCTCCATCTTACACGTACCGCACATAAAACTTACTATTTGCCAATATTGACCCCATAAATACGACCACTTGTCATTGACCATGCAGTTTTTACCCATGACAGCAAAAATTGAAATACCAAAAACACCCCTAAACTCCAAATAAGACGCGGTAAGTAAGCCTTAACTAAGACAAAAACTAGATCAACGCCAACGGCGGTTAAAGGAGAAGAGGAAGAAAAAAAAGATAATCGGAAAATGAAACAGGAAACGGTGACTCTGCTTCTTGTGAATTTAGCTGGGATCATGGAGAGAGCTGACGAATCTTTGTTACCTGGAGTTTACAAAGAAGTGGGTGCAGCTCTTCACACAGACCCAACTGGGTTAGGGTCTTTGACCTTGTTTAGGTCCATTGTTCAGTCGTCTTGTTACCCAATTGCGGCTTACTTGGCGGTGCACCACAACCGAGCCCATGTCATCGCGCTCGGTGCCTTTCTTTGGGCTGCTGCTACGTTTCTTGTTGCCTTCTCCTCCACTTTCTTTCAGGTAAAACAATAATAATCAAAGTTGTTTCTTTTTTCTTTCCTGGTTGCTTGTTAGTATAATTTGCGACTTGTTTGATTGATATGGAAATGAAATAAAGATAAGGAATTCTGGGATCTTTGATTATATGTTGTTTTTGTTGGAAAAACGGAGGAAGTCCGAGTCAACTTACTAAAGTTGTTGAATTGGCTTAAGTGTTCAGAAGTTTGTGATTTTCACTTCAAGGTTCTAATTTCCTTGTTTTTTATAAGCAGTTTAATGGATAGTTAGTGGTTTCATTGGAATGGAATAATCGAATGTGGTTTGACTATATTGCTACATGTGGTAAGTGCTAATGGTTGAAATTGAATGGTTTGCTAATTGTCGATTGGATTACTAGATATAGTTATGATTGATATATTTGGATACAAGTATTAGTTAAGGGCCTTGTATTATAATTGTAACTATTATTGGAAATTTGGTAGAAGAAATGATGAGAAAAATGTTGTTGTTGCCCATATGTTTTTATTTGTTTAGAGGTGGAATGTTCGATCTGAGACTAGAATGTAGTTACCCTGATATCTAAAACTCAAATTAGGATAAGAATACAAGGAATCTCTTATTTATTTATTTAAGTTGTTGATTTCAACACACTGTTATTCTCTGGGAGAAAGTATTGTAGCTTTGGCGGACTAGAGATTCTGCTTAAGTTGGGCACAGGCACTGATAAATGCTGGAGGATAGATCTTAGGTTAAAGTATAGAAGCCGAAAACAGAAAAAGGAATATATTTTTCAACATTTGTTTTCTCGAAAATGAACAAATTTCTTTCAGTTATGTCCAATGATTCAATCAGACGCTAGGTGGCCATTAGAAAATAAAATACCAAGAGAATTAGGGAAGGTGTGTCAGGTGTGTGGATTTAAGAATCGGGCCTAGAGGTGATGTTGCATATAGAAGTTCATAGGCAGTAAGACATACTGATATCTTGGGATGGACTGCTGCTTTATACGTTTGAATAATAACATTAGAGAAGAAACTGTGAGTGAATGAGTACTGGATACACAATTTAACGTATGAATCAAACCAATCATAGAGTACTACATAGTTCCTGCTGTCATGTCAGCCAACCAATTCAAGTTGCTGAAAATTAAAATTTTCAGTCATAATGATTATACAAAAACATAGAATACTTTCTGTTTCATGCATGTAAGCGTTTGATTTTGACTAAGCACATGAACTATTCAATACTATACAAGTGAAGAACTATTACCATGGCATACTAGCCAGTCATGTTAATTTAAAGTCATTCTACTTTTCTTAAGCAGGTGGCCATTTCTAGAGCTCTGAATGGCATTGGCCTTGCAATAGTTGCACCTGCTATCCTGTCCCTTGTTGCTGATTCAACTGATGATAGCAACCGTGGTGTGGCTTTTGGGTGCCTACAGCTAACAAGCAACCTTGGTTCAATTATTGGTGGACTCTTTTCAGTTTTGATAGCTCCAATGACATTCATGGGAATTCCTGGTTGGCGGATTTCCTTCCACATTGTTGGACTAATCAGTGTTGTTGTAGGTATTTTAGTCTTCCTCTTTGCAAATGATCCACATTTTTCATCTGATGGTACAAAAACTGGTGACCAAGTTTCGAGAAAATCCTTCTGGTCAGAAGTGAAGGACCTGGCTCTGGAAGCCAAGTCAGTTGTTAAAATTCCATCTTTCCAGATTATTGTGGCTCAGGGTGTCACAGGTTCATTCCCTTGGTCAGCTTTGTCATTTGCCGCAATGTGGTTGGAGCTTATTGGATTCTCCCATGGGAAAACTGCCTTCTTGATGGCATTGTTTGTAATTGCCAGTTCCCTTGGAGGACTGTTTGGAGGTAGGATGGGGGATTTCCTTTCTTTGCGTCTTCCAAATTCTGGAAGGATAATTCTAGCACAGATTAGCTCGGCATCAGCCATCCCTCTAGCAGCATTACTTCTGCTGGTTTTACCTGATGATCCATCCACAGCTGTTATGCATGGTTTGGTCTTGGTCATCATGGGATTGTTCGTATCCTGGAATGCTCCAGCTACAAACAAGTACAGTCTCTCAAACATGAATTTCTTCTTCCTCCTAAAATATGTTAAATATTATTTGCATTAAAATCCAACTTTTACAGAATACTGGAAAAATGTTGGTTTGTGTAAATTAATAACTTTTGTTATGTGGTTCATGCAGCCCAATTTTTGCAGAGATAGTTCCTGAGAAGTCCCGAACTAGTGTCTATGCTTTGGACCGATCTTTTGAGTCCATACTATCATCATTTGCACCTCCTGTAGTTGGGATACTAGCTCAGCATGTTTATGGTTATAGGCCTATTCCCGAAGGATCTAGTGCATCTGAGGAGATTGCCACTGATAGGGAGAATGCTGCATCATTGGCCAAGGCACTTTACACAGCAATAGGAATACCAATGGCTCTCTGTTGTCTCATCTATTCATTCCTATATTTCACCTACCCAAGGGATAAGGAGCGAGCTAGAATGGAAGCGCTTATTGAATCTGAGATGCAACAGTTAGAGACAGCTGATTTGAATTCGGGTGGAGAATATTCTCAAGTTATGTTCTCTGAATCAGAAGTAACTTCTGCTAAGGACAGAAGTGTTATTGAAATGGATTATGAAGAGCAAGATGGTATTGATCTTGATGATAATGATGAGAAGACATTGCTTTACCGCCAGTTGACATTTTCCAATTTAGGTGGATAGCAGAAGATGCTTTTGATCTTAATGACTATGATGAGAAGACTTGTTTTTCTACAGGTTGACACATTAGTTGAATTTTAACTCAGAAGCTGAAGTCTTTAACAACCAAGTCAACACAATATCCAGCTTATCGGAAAATAAAGTTTTCGATTGGTATTAATCATAAGGGAATTTCATGAATTCTGATGAAAGGTGAAAAAATTCACCCAGGGCATCAAAATATCATGAATTTTATAGAAGCCATATAAGAGTTCTATTTTCTGATCTTTAGCCAGAAATTTCCATTGGAAAGAAGTATGATAAGAGAATCAAGTGCATGGCGAAAAGTTGCCTAATAGGTTGTTTTTTTTCTACAAAATTTATGGCCAATTCCTGAGTGGTTGCACAGTGTATAATTGTAATGAGTTTACGCATCTGTTTGATGTAGGAAGGAGAACTTAGTGATTGGAATTGTAAGGACTTGGTGACAGCAGTTATTAATTTTTCTAATAAATACATCCTTCATTGTGATACAATTCCAATCTTATGGTTGAATTACACATCTGAAATGCAGTTTACGCTTCAACTGTCTCTGAAGTATTAAACTTGTTTCTGATATTGATGCCTGATTTAAAGTTGCAGTAACTGGCAGAATTTGGAGAAGAAAATGCGTTGGCTGTGAGAATATTCTTTTGGTAAAACTTTATTAGAAGATTTTGAGGATTCATGTTCGGACGAAGGTCACCAGTCAACACATACTGCAACATAGGCAGAGTTGCATTGTATAGCCGGAGATGAAAGGATCCAGTATAACTGACTTTACTACTTTCAAAAACTAGCTATATTTCAGGTCTGAAGTTTTAAATTGCATTTTAACATGTCAAAATAACATAGCATTCCCAACTCAACGCGGCCAAAGTTGACGGCAAGTGAAAATCACAGCCTAAAACATTTTCAAATTCTGAACAGTTGAAAAAAAATTTAAGAGTCAATACTTTGACTTCATTTCTATATGAATTATTAACGTAAAGTAACACAGGGTACTAGCTTTTTCACCTTTGCTTTTGTTCCACACACCTATATAATGATTTCATATTTACAGTTCTTCACAACATTTTCCGATACTGCCCAAGTATCATCTATAACAAAAAGTGTAATTTATTAGGAAACAGACATCTGATAAATGCAGCTTTGTAGCTTAAAATAATTTGAGAGGACACTGTGGAGAGCAAATGCCCAGGTGCCTCTAAACTTTAATTCGGTTTTGTAGCAGTAAACATTATGAAACGTTGATTCCTTGTGCATTGAAAACCAACCAGCCCACAGGCTCTGCAGAGATCTTCTATCTCCTGTTCAGCCAGAAATGTGTGACTGCCAGATATTTGCAACATGTTCTGTATGAGGACAAGTTTTCGCCATTAGCAACAGGTAAAGACAACAAATATCATGTCAAAGTCGGTCACTTTTAAATTAAGCTTGTCAAGTAAACTTGATAATCTTGATTAATAAAGTTAAAAAGTCGGTACTAGACATCAATATAGCAGAAGGTTGACACAATACAACTAATTGAAATTGTAATAATCCCTTTTTTAGGACTGTCAATTCAAATCCAATAGAACATGTTGACCAGATTCCCAATATCATCCATGCATTATTCAAGCTGAGAAAACATACCTGGCGTAGAAGCCTCAAAAATGGAATGAGATTAAAAGGCCCATCGAGTATGTAAGTGGTACCAACAAACACTCCTCCAGGACGCAAAACTCGACTTATTTCGGCTACCTACAATATTTTTTTAGCCACCACATCATTTAAGGCTCACTAGTAAATGTTAAACAACACAGACTAGGATATATGCTCTAAAGTGGCATCAGGTGAAGTAGGGAGACTACCACTTGAAAGATGCAGTAAAAGCATCCCAAAATTTAGAACATAAATCCATACAAAGCAAATTGGCATAAAAAATACTATAGATTCTCATGAATTAAAGATATAAAGGTGTTTCCATTTTATAAAAAATACATCTTCGAAAGCATCAGTGAGCTGATTTTTCAGTCAAAAAGTTTACATCACAATACTCATAGGACCTCAATATCCCATGCTAATCTGGAAAATACAATCTGAGTGCAGATGCCTTAAGTAGTTTTCAGAAGTCAACCTAGGAAACACTTCTGATGAACTCCAACTGCTCTGAAAGTTCTGTCAATATCATGACACAATGTAAAAAACAAGATGTACGGGAAGTGCTTATGAAAAAAAATTATGTATATTTTCCCACCAGTTCTGGAAAAATGGGGGAATTCATATTCTAACAGAGTACATGCATTTTCAGGTGAGAGCTCAAAGGCTTTCCTTTGAAGCTCACCACAAGATGTGAACCTTAGACATTTTACTAAATCATTATAAACTAGTAAATTGGGCACAAGAGTAACAATTAGTTTCAAACACCATATTCAAAGAAAATGCATACGGCTGTTGATGGTGAAGGCCAACAGTGTATAGCAGCACCAGCATGTACTGCATCAATCGAACTTGATGCAAATGGAAGTCTAGAGATATCAGCTCTGACCAAGATAAAGTTCCTGAAAGAAAAAAAATGCACAATCAGGTATAGATTTAGATTCTCAAATTATAGAATGAAAGACAATCAAATTTAATTGTACTCTTTTGGAAAGTTCTCCTCCTGCTTAAGAAATTCATAACATTGCTGCAGCATGTTCTCTGAGTAGTCCAGAGCAACAACAAGAGAAAACAATCCACTCTTAGAAAAAATTCTTGAAAACAACCCACTACCACAACTAGCATCAATGATGTTTCCGCCTAAAACAGGCTTTAGGTAACCCTTCATCAATTCAAACTGCAATTAAGATCATTATTTTGGTCGGTACCTCTGCCATTAGAAAGATATGAAAAGATAGTGTCATGCAGTAGCCCAAAAAATCAACAATTTATTTTACATCAGTGCTACAATGAACAAAAATGATGAGAAAGAAGTGCCCATCATTCATTATCATTTTGATCCAGTCCATAATGTATTTGACAATAGTAAAATGAGTGTACTTATTTCTCCACACCATAATCAGAAATAGCACATTTGATTTTCTTATCTTTTCCAATTTTGATAAGATCATGGTTTATACAAAAAATGTAATTACAAAAGATAGATGATCAATCAGTTCTAATCAAGGTCTTAGATAATTAGATGTCATTATGGTTTATATGGCTGCTGCCACCACCAGTCACCATTAAATACTAAAAAAAACAAAAATTGATTGAACAAGATGAAACTTTTAAAAGTTTATAAAGACACTGCCCATAAGACGAAATTACAACTGAAATGAAAGACTCACTTAGCCAAATCCTTATAAAAGAAAATAATCACAAAATACAAATATGAAAAAGAGAAACAGTCATATCACCTCCTTCTCTGGGCCTGGAAAACCACCCCATACAAAGTTTTGACGCCAGCCTCTCTCATAGATAAATGATATTAATGGGAGCCTGATTCAACATATGATCAATAGATGTGATAAGGTTCATTTAAAACTTATGCTAAGTATTGGACACTCTTAAAATGCAAGATAATGCCAAATGTGACAGTATTGACAATAGTACAAATTCATGTTGAACATGAAGTATGCATATAAACAGAATAATTTCTTTATTCAAAATATAATAAAACAATAGATGCACTGATCATTATGTTATTAGAACAAGTATCCTACTATTTTTCCAGATAATATGGTAGACAGTTCAAAAATACTGGTTTCTACAATTTTGGGTTCCTGGATTGCAAGCCAAAAAAAAAAAAAAAAGCAAGATTTCTGCAGAGTATAATTTGTCATTGAAACTGCCCAAAATCCCAATTAAGCTCAATTTTAAGACCATATCACTACTGAAAGTCATGAGAATTACAACAAACAATACCTGAAAAATTCGGTGGTAGGAGGCATCGATTCAACATAACCTTTTGCCCCACTAGCTGCAGTCAGATCAAAATGCGTTTCCTTGCTGCTGTAAGTCTTTTTACAAGTG
The DNA here is from genome assembly GCA_035584115.1 of Cedrela odorata. Lineage (NCBI taxonomy): Eukaryota > Viridiplantae > Streptophyta > Magnoliopsida > Sapindales > Meliaceae > Cedrela > Cedrela odorata. The sequence continues at coordinate 7,020,125 of JAXCLQ010000002.1, read as the reverse complement.
TTACATAGCAAACTAGACCCAGCTGCAGATTCACTGAAAGAAAACTCAACCAATTCAAACACAAACAAAACGAAAAAAAAATGCAAAAAGAACGAATTAATTGGACGATCCATTCTTTCCAAAGGCAAAATTAAAATGACTTACACAGACAAACACGAATCCCCAATCAAAGTCAAAGGTTGATAACATATGGGACAAGCTAATACATTCTTGCTTGTGCTAACTTCCTTCTCAACAACAACCGGTTCCTAAAGCAACAAAAATCAAAAGTCACAATACAAAAACATCAATACCCCATCATAAAAAATTTGGCATTCATACCGGTGGTTTGGTTTCGACGAAGGCTGTTGAAGAAACACGAACATTCGCCGCAAAAGTCCGTCTAAGGATCAGCGTAGAATTTGGTTGGAAAAAACACCGTCTCGAGTTACCGAGTCGACTCGGTAGAAGCACCGAGAAGAATTTGCTGCTAGTAACTGTCGCCATGGACATACTCTTTTCGTATCTCGAGCTTTATATATGTATAAGGTTCCAGGCGAAGGCAAAAGAAAATTTTCGTTTTAGCTTTCTTTTCCTAACCGTCACAAAAATGCTTAATTAATGGGAAAGAGAGGGAGAATTTTTTGTGTTGGGAGGTTGAGAAAGAGAAGAACAAAACACAGGATGTATGACAGACAACAGTTGCCTGTTGATTCAGAAAACATTTTTGTGTTGGAGGTTGAGATACGGTTAAAAGTGTACACACAGTGTCCTTTTTTATTTTTTGGATGTCTGGGCTCGGCAATGGACCAAATAATAGAGATGGACCTTTGTTTGTGAGCATATTTTGGGCCGAGCTTCTAGCTGAAATTCATTTAAAAAAAACAAAAAGAAATCGTTAATCACGTGGTTCATGATTTTTTAAAACAACAAAATTGAATAATTCCCTCACCTTTCTTGCAACATGTTGTTATTTTGTTTTGTTTTTAATTTAAAATGTTAACCCATAATCTCAATTAGAAGTGATAATTCAAGTTATCGTATCTGTCAAATACAAATCAATTCAAACCTCATTCATTTAATAATTAATAATATTTGTAGTACAATAATAATTAATGAAAATTTTAATAATTAGCACTATATTTTCATCAATAATAAATTATCATATTGTAAATACAATTCCTAGTCTTAATTGATATAAAGATTGTTCATAAATTTTAATATAAGTGCATATTTTTGTTGATTATCGACTGATGTTATAAACATTCACGAACAATTTTTTTTGTCAAATTATTATCACAAACTTCTATTAAAATCTAATTGTTCTGATATTTAAATTTATGAACAACCTATGTATTCTATTAACTCATTTTAAAATTCGAATATTATTTAATACACAATATATAAAAAAATTCAATATATTTCACTAGATGTTAGATTATCAACAACTATAAATATTATGTTAATTAATTTATAATAAAATTTAATGCTTACCTTAATTATTTGAGATCATATTATATTTTATATTTGCGTGAATTTTTATTTATTTAATAAAAATATAAAACATATAAAAATAATATAATATTATTATATTAATTTATAAGAATTTATGTTTGTAGTATTGCTTAAATAAGAATAGTTATAAGATAATAATTCAAAAAAAAAAAAAAAAAAAAAGACAGAAGTCCTACATTGTTGTCCACAGCTGGCCAGACGGATTTTTCATTTAATGTATTATTAAGAGTTGCATTACCAAACGAGAAACAGGTGTGGTACTGCCATTGGTCATTGTACAACAAGACTTATTAATCAATGATTACAATAGTAGTTAGTAGTTTAAAGCTTTAGTTGAGATTGTTAATAAAAAGTTAATAATACTTAATTAAGGGAAAGGTAATGTAGAATATTAATTAATTAAAATAAATAAATAAAATAAAAACTAGGAAAGTCGACGTTTAAGCCTTTCTTTAAGGAATCTTCTGTTTCGTTTGGTGGGTATGTTCCAAGTTAGGTTTACAAAGCGGTGTGGGACACATCATTATTTTCCACGCTTTCTGTTGGCACCTCTGTTCCTTTTCTCTTTACAAAATTATGTTTATTATATTTTATTCTTTTTTTTTTTTTTT
>JAXCLQ010000002.1:6992569-7007293 GCA_035584115.1 Cedrela odorata | reverse complement strand
TTTAGAATATTGTAATCTTATGATATATATTTTTTAATTTATTTTTATTTTATTCAAATGATAAATTATAATTCTTCATTAATAACGAATTTTTTGTGCAATTTTAACAAGAAAAAATGGGAAGCCATCCATAGCTGAAAATTGATTTAGATGATAACTTTCATACTGATTCGACTTCATTATCTCGATTAATAATAATAGGCCGAATCATAATGAAGTTAATGGCGACACAACTTAGGTTATTTACGCATACATGCTTTGGACATTTTTTATGCATCTAAAAACTGCATTTTTCAAGCAAATCTCATCCACTATATGATGTTGTAAGAGGTCTATATGGATGCCAGCATCAACAAGATGTGGTTTTTCTTATTGGCAAATTAATCAATCATTTCTTGTGCATGGAGTTCGGTTTGATCATCGGTTTAGATTTTGAAGACTTTCCAGTTGAAGATTTAGTTGAGAGTACTTGTTTGAGGGACATAAACACAGTTTATGTGAAACTTAATTTTTTTGAGCATTTTTGATTTAGACACGGTGTAGTTGTTGCTTCTTTACTTGCTAAAGAGGTTCTTGTTTGGTTAGGGTGACAGGAACTATACAGATTGGTGGATTTTAGACATATTGTACATTATTGATTAGTTTAATCAGTACTCATGGACAAATGTCATGTGACAGTATACTTTTAAGTGTCAATGATGTACAATTCTTGCACAGTATGCTAAGTAGAAAAGGGATGCACTGCTCTTAGAGGCAGTCAATAAGCTATTTAAAGGAAAATATAATATGTTCGGGATGCCTAATGCATTTCAGGGTATTTATTCATAAATTAGTGTTACTTAAATTGCAAGCGTCTATTGTTTTCTAGGTGTAGATCTACAAAGTTATTCTTAGTGCATATGATAACCTTGCTTCGAAGATGAATAACGACATCCCACAAATGCTGAGGTGGAAGACAGGGAGGAAGCATCTCAGACAAAAGTCTATAATCGTACACTTGTTTTCGCATGATTCAGTAAATATCTTCAATGTTTATTAACCCAGTTTAATTCATTGTGATGTACATACATTTCTCAGAGTTAATCTCTATGTTTTCTATAGTTACTTTATGTGCTTTTTGTATTAGAGCAGGAGCTCGAGGAGATGGGTCGTCAGTATGTCTGTCAGTTAATGAAGATCATCAAACCTAAGGGAGCATATAGGGGTAGCTTTTTAGTAGAGCCAGTTGGCCACCATAAATAGTGCCCCTTGGTATGTACCTTTCAAAAAAGTGTCATTAATAGCAATTGCTAGTTAAATCAATGAATGAAAATTGTGGATACATGGCTTAAGTGCTATAAAGAAGTACAAAAAATGATCATCCTCATATATTTCTATATGAGTTGATGTGCTCGGGTTACTGCATTCTAATACATGAAAAAATTATGGCAGTAATTTAAAAGACTACTAATCTCCGCATGGTAATTTACACATTTTTTTCCTAGTTAGTCATGTCTTACGGTAAGATAAAAGTACTCTAAACTCTCAGTGTATGACATATAGGATGTTTATCGGGGTGTAAATCTTGATAAAGTCTTGAAACTTTTTCATCACATGTTCATTGTTAAATTGATTACTTGCTTAGCGGTGCCTTTGTTTTAGCTAGTCACTTCAGTAACTATGAATTATGTCAATTCGTTTAACACACTAATATTCTCTATTTTGTTTGTGTTAGTTGCTTGAATTCGCTATTTATATTCGTCTACTACATACTTTGCCTCGAAATGGTCTATTGTGAACTTGACAACCTTGAACTGAAAATGTTTCTTCAATGCCATGATACCTAGTGGATCTTGTAACCCTTTTTTGGAACTGAAAATTTGACCAACACACGTCACTAGAATTTGAACTAGAGAATTTATCATGCGAATGGGAAAATGTTTGTGGAATTGGCGGCAAACACTGAAAACTTGATAGCCCCGCTTTGTCATCTTGATATTTCATCGAGCCGCTTCTTTGTGGCTTGATCGGGCATCTACTATAGCTGTTACATTAGTATCCTTATCGTAATAGTTTTACTAGGGTGCTTATTGTATCATCAGGAATGTTAGGTATGTCAGTATGTTTCATGCATGATTGACTATCAAAATAATAATATGCGAGGTCCTCATTATATTGATATAGAGAGTATTCTCTATTAATTTAGCGATGTAGAGTGACATGTTCTATAAGAGTTACCTACGAATGTGGAGAATAATTTTTAATATGGCTAAATTGGTTACCCTTTAAGAAGAAATAATTAGTTGCACAATGACTTATCGATTGTTAGGCTGCAATGGAGGGTACAAAAAACTCTATGGTCAGCAACAACTATGCATTTTGTGGTGATATGCAACATATAAAAATTTTAGATTGTGCAATTAACATGCTATTTAGAAAAATAAATACGTCAGAGTTATCTTTTATAGCCATGTACATAATAGACCTTGTAAGGATGTGTTTGAAACCCATTTTTATATCAATACTAAATTTTGTAGAATATATATTGAAGTGCTCCTGTATTATGCGTAATAATTGTTAATAGTTGATATACCTTGATATGGCTAAAATTTAGACATCTCTACTATTATATTCATTCTTATCGTTTGAGAATGTAACCCATAATCTTCCATATTCATTAGTTATCGTAAAAAATTCTTCGGCCATACCGTTGTAAAAGTAACAAAAACTATATTAGTCATTGATAAAATTAAATTTATTTGCATAGTAATAAATATAAGTAGATTTACAATAAAATAATAATAATAATAAAAGAATTCTACAACAACATCTTATTTAGGCTAAGAAAAAAAGAAGAAGAAAAGAAATGAAAAAAATTAAAAATTCTTAAAAAAATTAGTTTAATACAAATAAAATTAAAAAATAATTTTGCAAGCTCAATTTTAAGTGCTACGTTAGGGGTATTGGATTTCACATTAGATTCGGGAGGGTGGCGGGGTGGCGGTGTTGGGGGTGAAGGTGGGTGTTTGGGGTTGGTGTTGGGTGCTTTTTACAACTAAAATTTAACAAATTAATTCAAAATATACCCAAAATATATCTTAATATCAATATACACATATGGATTCATGAAATTAAACAAAAATCAGTAAGAAAATATGTAGAAGAACTCACTTGTTTATGTTTATATGTAGTCTCAACCTCCTAAATATGTAGGAAACTTTCACCAATGAATTTTCACATAATATTTAAAACTTGAATATTAAAATTTTAGAGAGAATCAATCCTGTAAATTGATGAAAAGTGTTGAAAGTTAATTTGTGTGTTTGTTTATATTTTTTGTAAATGGTTAAATGAGGGTAAAATTATTCAAAATTTTTTAAATTAGTCGATTAAAGTAAAGTTAATCATTTACGTAAATAACCTTCAAAATAAGATTATTTTATTTTTTTTTCTAATGAATAGGTTGATACGATTAAAGATTAACAAATTTTGATAAGACTCGCCAACTTGACACGGAATTTGTGAGTTTGAGTTGAGTTAAAATGACACGATTATTAAACGAGTGACACGAGACGATTAATAATTACGTCTGATTAAAATTTAGAGTTCTGGACACGTGAACGAATTTATGACACGATTAACTATTTAGGTAATCATATCTTACTAAATCATTTATGATTAATAAATTTTATTTTATATTTTAAAAAATTTATAGTTATATTTATCAATTTTTAAAAAATATTTAATTATATTTAAAATAAAATTAATTAGTATTTAAAAAAATATTATAAAAATATAAATAAAAAATATTAAATTGATGATACAATTATAACTTGTTTAATAATAGTGTCGGATTAAAATTTTTATTTTCTAATACGATTATTAAATGAGTTGAATTTTTTTTTATTTAAGTTGTTTTTAAATTTTGATATAAATATAGATTTTCAAATAGAATAACTATTAGAAATTATGTTTGCCCCTTCACGACACACTTGACGTGAACAATTGGTGAAAGACTGACTGAATTCATCGAAGCTGCTGAGAATTTCATGGAAACTTGCTGTTCAATTTCATTTTTCTTAAGAAAATAAATTTATTTGAATAAAACAGTCAAACGCAAAAGAAGAAAGAAAAGGAAAGGGACTCGCAACGGAATCGTCGTCCCATGATTACCTCGCAGTCGCGTATGCGGAGGATTACGCGTATTTCAGTTCATTTGGGCATTTTGGGTTTGGAATTGGAATTCAACACCTTACCTTATCTTTTATGTGAATTAATATGCTAAACATAATGTCATAAAACCAAGTCTAATCACACTTCCCAAGGGCCATTTTATTTTATTTGCATAACTAAATTTAGAAAAATCACAACTCTATATGTAGCTCTCCACGACTTGGCTCAATGGGTGGATCGACGAAAAAGTATGGTTTTCTTGGGCGACAAGATACCAGCGGCCAAGTGGTGTCGTCAAGGCAGTAAGATAACTTGACTAATTGATAAATATGTATATGGGTCCATTGAGTCACGAGTCATGACCAACAAAATGCCTATGATTTGATTAATTAAAGTGCTATATTATCAGATGAGTTCAGCTACAGTGTAACAATCAAATGACTGCATCTGATCAATCAAAAATTTTTAATTTGATTTTTCTGTTGGTCGTCTGAGTTCAAAGAATGTTACATATCAGATCAGGGTCAAAAATATCAAAGAGTAAATCAAGCAGAGAGGTTAGGATTCTGTTTTAACTTATATAGATTAAATTAAAATTCTTTTTTTTTTTTTTAAATTTAATTAATAATCAATAAAATAAAATAATATTTATATAAACTTTAATACAATTATATAAAAAAAAAAGCTACCCAGTCAGATCCCCCTCTCTTTCTCACTGTGCTGTGCTTTTTCTGTGCAAGGTGGTGCGCGGACTCGACTTCATTTTCATGGCGGGTGTGAGCAGTGACAGACCGTACACACTCACTTTTATATAACTGTCAAAAGTAAACAAAATACCCAATCTCTCTTTCTTCCTCATACATTTTAAAAAAAAACAAAAAAAACCCAGAAAGCAAACCACACCAAACTGAGACTCACTCACAAAATTTAAAATTTCTTCACTTTCATTACAAAAAAACATCTTCATTGCTTGGGTTTTGGTTGTTTGATATTTGATTGTCTTTTGTTTTTCAATTTTTGTTTTCTAATTTTTTCTCTCTCTCTCTCTCTCTCTAGACATATATATTTGTAAAGTACTGCTTATTTTTAATGATGGATAAGCTTGCTGAGAAAGAGAGAAAGAGAATTATAGAGCAAATGGAGAGAGAGGAGGAGATTGAAAAGTTTTTGAATGAGATTAATATATCTCCATATCTCAATCTCGCTCATCAACACACGTCTCTAGTGAATGGTTCACCTTTTACTAGAGTTTCTCTGCAATCAATAGAGCACTCTTCTCCTTCAAGTTCTTGTTTTTCTAGCAATGGGTTTTACTTTCCTGAGGATGATGTTTCACCATTTTCAAAAACGAGTGTTCCCTATAATATTGAGAATACTAACAAGTATAAAACACAAAGCGCCACGGATTATGCTAATGCTTTGTGGGTGGATTCTAAATCAAACGATTCTTGTTATTTTAGGGAGAACGTTAATGAGAGTTTGGAATATGAACGGGGTTTGTGTGAAAATTTTTGTAGAATGAATATCGGAGAGGAACATAAGGATCATAGTGCTAAAATGAAGAGGCGTGAGATGGACCCAGTTGCGGATGGCTTTGGTTTTGCTGATGCTTCTTTGGGTGGGAGTGTCCCTTATAATGTTGAAAAATATTGCACATTTGATGGTTTCAACTATGGTGCTTCTGAAGGATTAAATTCTTCACATAGTACAGTTTCTATGAGTCTTGATGATGAAACCAAGTCCTTGTCCATTGGTTTTGGTGGTGGATATGATGAGGGTGACTTTAAGGAGGCTAATTTTGCTTTTAATCATTCTGATGATTTGCGCGTCAGTCCAAGTTACGGTAACCTAAGGCATCATCTTTGTCAGCAGAGAATGGAACAGGGAAGGAATTGGACTAACATGGGGTCTCGCTTACAGAATCCATCCAGGATTAGGCCTTATATTAATGATGCTTTGGTTGGCTCACAGCTACCTGGATTGGATTCTAACCGAGATATTGGTGTGATGAATCATTTTTTTTCCAATCAGTTGATGCATCGTGAGTCTGATTTAGATTTTGACAATCTGTTGTATAATCCTTCAATGTTGAAAGAAACTACTGATAAAATGCCATACAACATGGTTTCTGAGTCTCTTATTCCTGTGAATGGAGCTGCTGGGGCTATAGAAGGTTTTGGTTGTGAAGATAGTTTTATCATACAAGGAAAAAGCGTTAATCATGTAGTCAACAAAGGACGTGATTCATTGAGGGATCACAAGAAGAACCACTTCAACGATAATACAAGAAGAAACCCGCTAGTGAAAATCTCTAAACTTGACAGTTATGGCTATGATGGAGGAATTGGTGATAATGGTCAGAGCCAAATCAGTAGTCATTATTCATTGCATGTGCTGCCAAGTTCCAGTTCCTTGGCCGAGTCCCGTGGTTATATATACTCAATGGCAAAGGATCAAAATGGTTGTCGGTTCTTACAAAGGGTGTTTGATGAGGGAACTTATCTAGATTTGAAAATCATATTTGATGAGGTTGTTGATCATATTGTTGAGCTCATGATGGACCAATTTGGAAATTACCTTGTGCAGAAGCTGTTGAACGTGTGCACTGAAGAACACAGGATGCACATTCTGCTCATGGTAACCAAAGAACCAGGGCAACTTGTCAGAGTTTGCTTAAACACATATGGGTAAATCCTTTATACATGAATTAATAGTTGTATCGAAACAATTATTCTTGCAAATTTTTGTTTCTTTCCAAATAAAATTGGTGATTTTGTGTTATTGTTATCAGCACACGTGTGGTACAGAAGTTGATCGAGACTCTCAAAACCAGGCAGCAGATTTCACTGGTCAAAGCAGCACTGAAACCAGGCTTTCTTGATCTTATTAAGGACCTGAATGGAAATCATGTGTTACAACGCTGCTTGCAATGCCTTAGCAATGAAGATAACGAGGTATAGGTTATTCTCTCCTCTTCTTTTAATCTAACAGTTCAGTTTAGTTCTTAAGAGCTAATGTTTGTCAAAGATGTTCTTATGGTTTCTTTTTCATTTTTGTTAAGAATGCTGTGCAAGATTACATCATTTCTTATTTAGAGAATTTAATATTCTGGTAAGTCATGTGTTCACAATAGACTATGCTTTTTGGCATGACATTCTCCACCAAAACAACAGAAAAAAAAAAAAAAGAAATGAAGAAAAAGAAAATTGACATCTTGCTGTATCAGTATGTGATATGAATCTTATGTGCATCTGATGATATCAACCTCACTCATCAAAGCTAGAACCAGTATCATGGGGTACCCTATATGGATCTGTTCACCATTCTGCTTCGTGCATGGATCGGAGGCATAAGATGAGTAACCATTTTATGAAATTTATTTTAACATGCTTATGATAAGTTAATTAACTAATAAGCAAACCGATCAACAGACAACAATGATGAATCTCACATATATATAAGAGGCCAACAACAGAAATCCTGCTTTACATTGGCCTGGCACGATCAGCTTCTTTGAGTAATTCCTAGGAATAAAATAATCTTTACTGAAATATTGACTTCACTTTAAAATTCTGTCAATCATTCTCAATTGGCTGTTTCCAGATTGTTAAGTTCAGTTTGTGCTCCTTAATGGTTTCACCTTAGCCTGATGAGATTTACATTGGAAGGGACAGGAGAAATTTGGAATATTTTCCGGAAGTTCTCAACTTGTCGACCAAAATTATAAATGTTATTTCCTGAATGGATGCCAATTCAGGTTTAAGGATCGTCATATTAATCTCATGCCTTGGCATTAAATATGATGTCTCTTAACTCTGTTAGTTTCCTCATTTTCTTTCAACTGTGCAGCATCTACTTCTTTGCTCTTTCATCCTGTATATCATGGGTCTTTGTGTATTCTTGACATTTTAATATCTGTTGCCTTTTTATTTTCATGTTGGGAGTACATTGCGAGATATCTATATTTGACAATATCTATTTTGCCACTTTGTAATCCTTTCCACTGCTGTGGGTATGGGAGTGCGTGTGAAATATAATAGGCAAGTAAAAATCATCAATTTGGTGCATGTCCCCACATTCATAGGCATATAATGTGTTTTGCAGGTACATATATAGATGTATACATACACATGCATGTAGATGTAGCATGTAGAGTTGAAAGATGCCAGACAATATAATTTCCAAGTGGGATGATGCAGATATAACTTGCTGCTGTATGAGCCAAACCATACATGCAGTTACTTGCCACAGAAGAAAGAATAATGCTTGACCAACTTGTAATTTCTTAAAAATTTGCCTCATCATCTTTAATTAGCAATTTTATCTAGGAATGGCAGCCTGGAAATATTTTATTACAAGTCTCCATTTCAAATCTAATCTGAGCCTGATCATATTTGTCAAAACCCCACCCAGTAATGGTAGGATGAACTTAAAATCAACCAAAAAACTTTTATCTTTTCTTTATATCATGTTAATCAACTGTGTCTAAATGCAAGAGATTTACCCTACCAGAATTTATCTGAAGATCACTGACATGTTCTCTCTCGAATTTTTTTTGACCAATGTTCTGCTTTTAAGCTATGCACTATACCAGTGTAGATTTTGACTGGATATATGTTTTTTATTGCAACTATAGTCTACTGGACCAGCTATAATTTTGTCAATATAAAATTTAAAACCATTTTAATCTTTATTTCAAGCCTTTTTTCCCTGTCAATTACCTTTTGCAGTTTATTTTTGACACTGCTGCAAAGTTCTGTGTTGACATTGCAACGCATCAGCATGGCTGTTGTGTCTTGCAAAGATGCATTGCGCATTCCATCGGGAGACATCGCGATAACTTGATTACTGAAATTTCCAAGAATGGACTTCTCCTTGCTCAAGATCCTTTTGGGTAAGAACCTAGAAGCTTGAACCATATCAGTGTTTCTTAATTATTTCTGACTCTCAAAACTCTTAATGGAATATGTAACCCTATATATATTAATATATATATATATATATATATTGCGATATTGCTGGTTCTTTGATGAATGAAACTGTTCTGGCCCTTATTGTTATTTAACCCACCTGAATGTCTTAATTAAAGCCTAGCTTAATGGAAGAAGTTGTTTCTTAATAAAAATATAAAGAGTATTACCCTATCAGATTGTTGTCATTTAGACAATTAAAATTTGATTCCTAGTGGAAAATTCTGTGACAAAATTGTTAAATTTTATCAACTAGTTCATTTCTTTTCCAATGACAAACTTTTGTGCAGTTTCTACTCTTCTGTGTTATGTAAGAAGGGACTGCACTGAATGATTGGGTACTGAGTACATATGTATTCAAACAAGTTTCCTATCTTACTTGATTTCTGCTTGATTTCATTTATTTGCATCGTGAATTTTTTATTTTGATGAAAGTCTTACTATTCAGCATGTTGCCATGGTTTTTAAAGGTGGCTAATCTGTAGAAAGAAGTTCTGTGCATTTGGTTAGATTTGCTACCTGAAAATCTATAAATATATTGAAGAGAAACGTCAGTTTCATTGTGATCTCAAGTACTTTGTGTTCCTTCATGGAGTTGCTGTCCCAAGGACATTTGACCAATGAGTAGCCCACTTTCTTTTCGTGTTTAAACTGGAAAGTTCTTCAAAGAGTGACCTTTCCTTCTTTTCCTTTTTTTTTTCCTTTGGACAGAGTGAAACTGTCTTGGCAGGTAAGTGCTACCTTGGCAATAGTATTATATCTGTTGCAAAGAATGCTCTAGCTTTTGATTAAAAGGAAAAATTGAATATAATATTTATGTGCTTATTGTGGCTTTTAATAAACATAGTGATTGTTTGAGGTCAGTAAGATGATATCAAGTCACTCAAATTGCAAGATAAATTATATACTTTGTTGTTCATGCTCTTGGTATTGCTGTCTCCATCTTATCACCCTTAATTAATTGGTGGTTTTAACCAACCACTCCCTTAAGCATGGTCATGACTTGTGGTGGTACAAAAGATTCTTAAGTAGATGTATCATATATAAAATTTTAGAAGTAGGAGGCAAAGTTGAGTTCAACATGATTTCATGAACTAAACACCTTAGATTAAATGGAATATTTATGTCTTGGTATATTTGTTTACTCTTTCCTTGTTCGTTTTCCCTTTTCATTAAACCATCTGTCCTCCTGGACAGGGTCATTATTTACAAGCTTTTGTCTTACATCCTAAGTCATCCTGATTGATTCATTTCTATAAGCTGTGTTAAATCATTTTGATTTATTCATAATTTAGTTCGAGAAGTAGTAGCTTCTAATGACTAACAGTTATCTTAATCTGTATCACAGTTTTTTCTATTCTCTAACTCAGAACCTTTGTTCTTTGTATGACAGAAATTATGTTGTGCAATATATAATAGAGCTAAAGATCCCATCTATCACTGCTAACCTGCTTTCTCAGTTCAAAGGACATTACATTCACCTCTCAACACAAAAATTTAGCAGCCATGTGGTTGAAAAATGCCTCAAGCATTTTGCAGAGAGTCGATCTCAAATTGTCCATGAATTACTTTCTGTGCCTCACTTTGAACAGTTGTTGCAAGATCCATTTGCCAATTATGTCATTCAGTTTGCGTTGGTTGTGACCAAGGTTTGAAAAAAAAAAGAATCCTCTGTTGATTTTTTTGTTTGGATTATGTTGTTTCAATTTTTGGTAAAATGTCTTTTATTTTGTTCTCATTTTGTCTGAACCAGGGCCCTCTTCATGCTTCACTTATTGAAGCTGCTAGTCCCTACACTAATTTACGTACAAGCCCATATTGCAAGAGGATTTTCTCACGTCACATATTGAATAAGTAACAAGTATCTGTCTGTGGTAAGAAGTGTTGTTTTCTCAAAGTTGCTGCCTATTCACTACTAATAACAAGTCTTAATCTATCTCTAGCCATTAGATGTAAAATAGCCATCAGAACATGCCACGGATGTCTTGGTGAGAAGTTTTGCAACTTGGGCTTGGTAAATGATCTCCTTGAATTCAAAGATTATAATCTGAATGTTTTTCTTCCAGTTGTTTATTATTACTTTGTATGTACTATGTTGTCTCTGTTGTTGTCTTTAAACTTTGAATGTACGATATTTACTAGGTTGGAACCACAGTTTTTGCTTTGAACCTCTCTTAATGTGATGCACGCTATATTTTCTCTTCATTTCTCAAGTAGAGTTACTTAAGATATGACTTCTCTTTTATAAAAATATAAGAAATGGGATGGTAGGGTTGAGGTTTTTGGATAGTGAATCTACAAAAGCAGAATGGTTAATCTTTACCTGGCATAAAATATGTAGGCTATAAAAACATATTTTGTTGCCAGCTTTCCAAATAAAAAAATTTCTGCTATTTCCTTATTCATGATTTCCACTTGTTAAACGTTCCAAGCTCACTCACAGTACAAGTGTTATGACAATTGCTATAATATGAAATTACTAAATGTTAAATATTAATTAAAAAATAAGAAATCATTAAATGTTAAATATTAGTAAAAATATATATGGTATATGATCTTTACACTAAACAAATGAGGAGTTCTCACTAAAGTTGTCACTACTAGGGCAGAAGTTGACATGAAGGTTATAAAAAAGGAGTACCAAAAAAGGAATAGTGTTCCTCTGGATCGTGCCATTGCCAAGGACACCACCGGGGACTATGAACAAAATGCTTTTGGCACTTATCGTACATGTAGACGCTTGAGCGGTTCTCTGTTTCTTTAAGAAATAAAAATATATATGGTATATGATCCTTGCACTAAACACTACAAAGTAGAAGATGATAAAAGATTATTTACTAAATTTTATGACGTGATGCATGCCTATTTTTCCCAACTCTCATCTCTAAGTAGTGGGTACTTTCACCAATTGGATAATAAGATTTGGTAATTAGTCATTTTGAAAGATGTAAAATTTATTATTCAATAATAATAAAAAAAACCACATCAGCACTTAAAAGATAGAAAGTTGAGAAAAGACTTGAAAAGTTTGATAATACTCAAATAAATTTCCCTCTTCAAAGTAATTCAATGTTGTGCTTGAACTAAATTAATTGCCCTAGTGATAATATCTCAAACATATTATAAAATTAGCAAACCAAACTGATGGAGCAACCACACCCTGCTTTAATCAACCATGCAACATAATAAACAAGTTTATAAATTTTAAGTGATAAATTAATGGCAAATGCCATCACCATTTTATTTAGGTGACCATAATTTAAGTTTTGCAAGATTAGCATAACCAAATGACTGAAAATAAAGTAGGATCGCACAAGGAAAACACCAAAAACAAACACTATCACTAAGCAGCAATCCTATATAAAACATATATTGCTTTTTATTCCTCGAAGAAAAAGAGAACCGCTCAAGCGTCTTTATGTCCGATAAGTGCCAGAAGCATTTTCTCATAGTCCCCGGTGGTGTCCTTGGCAATGGCACGATCTAGAGAAACACGGTTCCTTTTTTGGTACTCTTTTTTTATAACCTTCATGTCAACTTCTGCCCTAGTAGTGACAACTCTAGTGAGAGCTCCTTCATCTGTTCCCTGTCTGTTAATTGCCAGACGAAGAGCCTATGCAAAATACTGTTCAGGATAGGTTAAGCACTTAACTATGGCCCTCAGTAGTGCAAGGTACTCATCCTTAGGGTCAACCTCTAAGTCCTGTAGATAGGAGTAAAAGAAAAATGGACTTATTAGCAAAGTTTAAATTCCTGGTCATTGAGGCCATAAATAAGCCTGGAAAGAATCTTATTGACTGTCAAAGTTGTATTTAGTTATTCTTTTATACCTTTGAAATCTTTTAAAACAAAATTTTACAATCAAAATTAAGAATTAAAAAAAAAAAGAATCAATGAGGTCAAACAGTTGGCATTGATAACTAAACAGAATATTAATATCTGGTTGGGAGAACAATATTAAATAGGAAGATTTGGAGCAGAACAAAGAAAAATGATAAATAACTAATATTAGAAGATATCGGGCCAGGCCAAAAATAGCCTTCGAAGCTCACGTGAATACCTTATCTATATCATTCCCAAATACGCCCTTGTAGTGATTCAGAGTTGTGTTGATATGTGCTTTGCTCCTTATAGCCAAGATCCGGATGAGATCCTCATGATTGTAAGCCTTGTTAGAATCTTCTCGTGGAGTAGCTTAGCTTCTGATTTTGCCAGAGTCATGTTAACCTCATCTCCCTCATATCGGTACGCACTTACAAGAGGAAGCAAAAGCTAGTATACATGAATGTGCAACCATTTACAATGCAAAGAATCAGTTAGGATTTCCTCAAGCATGAAACAGAAAAAGACACAAGATAAAATGATAAAACTACAGAAGGCTACAAGAATCTTATGATAAATAAAAAAAAGGAGGGCAATTTCAAAATTCCAAATTAGATGTTCATATGGTAAGCCACTTAATCTTTAAAGTTATACTGGTTATTACCTACTCTGATTGAATCTGGTCTCGTTATACTGCAACATACCGTGTTGTGACAGCCAGTTTCATCAACAAAAGTATGTTTTGTGAATCTGAACTGATTTCAAGAAGTACTGGCAGATTACCTTTACTAAATTTATATACCCTTTAATTTTATCAAGCATTAGTACTTGAACTTCAATTTTAAAAATTTTAGGTAAAGACACCATTCTCATTTCTATCAAAATCAAAAGTTTCCACCAATGTAACTTCTCCTCATTTGCTCCAGATCCATTATTAGATCATCATACCCAAGCATAAAGTTGCTATTAGAAGAATGTGCCTAACAATTACGTGCACATATTTATTAGACCTTAGTTCAAATTTGCTCACTGCATTCAGTAGTTAATGGAAAAATTGAAGCATAGAAGCACAAAATATATTGATCTATGAATAAAAGAAAAGAATTGTAAATTATGATCAAAATCTATGCGATAATTAAGTAGAAAAATTTCCTAGAAAGAGAATAATCATAGTAATTATCATCGCATTATAGCATGATGCATACAGTTTAGAAGCTGTAACTTGCGGAAGTCCCCAGTAGTGTGATGTCCAACATCCTCTTCAAGGGACCTTTTAAAATGAGCATGATAAGCCTGCCTTGCCTGAAGTAGTTGATTTGAAGACCTGGAGCAGGCAATTTCTGCAAGAACCAGATTGCTTGAAGTCTACCTCTTAGTTGCTTCATTAGCCAAAAATGCATCACGTTCAGCAGGATCAAGAGTCCAAAGCAGCACCACCCTTTGATGATATGGAATTTGAAAAACCATGCGTCAACATCTTATAACATCATGATGATTCAGATAGTTGAGCATTTTAAGATTAAGATTGATTATAACTTGCATCATAGATTTTAATTTAATCAATTATACAACTAATCTCAATGAAATCTGGGATATATCATCTCTTATATTCTATGCAGAACCCTTACAAACTAACCTCAAAGTCATTTGAAAGTTCCTTGTCTAATGACTTTAGGAGATATTGTGCAAAATCGCAAGTGTATGAGTCGAACAAGTAATAGAGTGATGAGATAAATATCCCTCCTTGATTTTTTTAGTAACATGTGTGTCATTCGCCCAT
>JAXCLQ010000002.1:6962865-6992469 GCA_035584115.1 Cedrela odorata | reverse complement strand
TCATTATCTGACCTTCCCGTGAAAATCCAGGGATCAGCAGACACTATATCAGCAATGTCAGTAGATGGGAAACCAAAATTTTCAAAAATAACGATTTTCAACTTAATGTTATTATCAAGCTTAGCGAAGAGAACATAAGGTTCTTTTTTCACCACTTTTTCAATATGAGCATGGGAGAAACCACTCTGTTTA
Source organism: Cedrela odorata (assembly GCA_035584115.1). Lineage (NCBI taxonomy): Eukaryota > Viridiplantae > Streptophyta > Magnoliopsida > Sapindales > Meliaceae > Cedrela > Cedrela odorata. Next base: position 6,992,277 of record JAXCLQ010000002.1, on the reverse strand, counting down.
AGAAATGACAGAACTACATCAGCATTTCCAGGTTCTTTCAGATTACTTAGAATAGATGAAGCTTTTGAGGCTGCTTCACTGGAGAATTGGTGCTGATTTATCAAGTAATCAGCTAAGGAAATTTTAGTTTTTGCTTGGGGCTATTAAAAGAAGAATAAGAAGAAAAAAACAGGAGAGAAATTGAGTATGGGATTGGTGGTTTGCCGAGCTGCCGAAAGTTCTTTAAGTAAGCTGATATCAATGTTTTGAAGATAAAGAGATTCATTATCGATAACCAATTACAGAAAAACTATTGGAGAGAGGAAAAAGCAAAACTTGCCAGTAATTGTGAAATTTTAGGGCTCAAAAAGAAACCAGGCATCCGTCAAATTGAACTGTGTTTGACTTTTTGGAGAGATGTGAAGTTCTTGAATCCGAGATTCCAGAGTTTGAGCTTAAACACTCTCCCGAGCAAATTAGGGTTTTACTGCTTTCCGATTTTCCCCCTGTCCGCGGAAGGTTGGGGATCCATAGAACGTTCGCCTACATGGGGTTGCAAATGGGCCGGCCCGGCCCATGAACAGTATAAATCCGGCCCAATTCGAGCCCTTAAAATGCCAAGCCGAGCCTAAAGATATTAGTATGTTATGGGCTAAGGCCACCCTCGTGACCCACATATCTATTTAATTTAATATTTAATATTTTTTTATATTATAATATTTATTTTTATTATTATTAATGAATCAATATATAAAGTTTAGAAGATCAATACATATAGAAGAGATCAAAACATATAAGAAAATAAATTGATATTTTTAAGTTAGAGAATTCAAAAGAAATTACAATTTGAACTAAATCAATACATTCAAATTACAAACTTCAAAAAAAATTATAAGTTCTACCACATTGATACATTGAGAAAATAAAATCGATATTTTTTATTGAAAAAATTTATAAATATTTGAAATTAATATCGACTCGTGAACTGGCCTAGAGTTAGACTTGATACGGCTTGCGTGGATCGAATTTTATGAGTCGTACTAGGCTATATATTTTCTAAATTAACCCTATCTTAGTATCGTAGGGGTTCGAACTAAACCAGACCCTTAAATGCTAGTGAATTTCAATTTTACGGGCCGGCCCGGCCTGACCCATTTGCAACCCTAAGCTTATATTCACCTCAAAGTTTGTTCTTTAATAAATTAAAACTCATTTATAAAATCTTACTTAATTAAGAAGAAAAACAAATATTTTCTCTTAGTCTAAATTTAGTATTTATAAATAATTTTATAATAAAATTATTTTTATATTATAAGTGATATTAGGTTACGGAAAAGTTGATTTGTGCTCAATGCAAAAAAGTACTAAACTAATAAAATAATTTTGTTTACTAAATTAAACTATAAAAATATATTATATATTAATTTTATTGGATTAAATTTAATAAATATTTCTTTTTATAAATTTACAAATGGGTCATTCCAATTCATCAATTGACCAAATTCAATAAATGAATTGCTTGAATTAGATTTTGAAGGCCTCAAGTTAATATTAACTCCCTTGTTTTAATTTTTATTTATTTATTTATTTGTTAATTATAAAAATTAATTATTATTTAAATAATAAATAAATAAATTTCATTATTTATAACTATTATTATTATTTTGTTAATAATGTCATTTACATTCACTGGCTATTAATATTATGATTCATTTAAGATTCAATTCACAATGAAGCATCATCATTGTTATTATTACAATGCATCATTTGTGAATTTCAAACGTGACTGCCTCCCTTGATTCTAATAATTTTCTTTCTCTTTTTTTCAAGTTCTAGAACCAAAATCCCGGTAATCAAAATTCAAAATCCAAAATTCAAGTACTAAAAAATGTAACACATGGACATCTCTCGTGAATAACAAGGGTTAACAATGAAATGTTACTAAATAAAGCTTAGAAAGTTAAGAATAAAAACTAAATTAAAAAATTATTTTTTGTTATAATTTTTGTTCATACTTCTTTTTCGTTCTTTACATATTAATATGTGAATTGATTTTTCATAGAGTGGCTTACTACTAATTCAAACGCAATCAGTTCTTAACATCTTCAGATTGACATATTTGTCACATGCAATCAAAATTAAAGATTAAAAGAAATTAGAGTGATTGGTAAAAACTCTATAATACTTAAATTTAGAAGAGTTTTTATTTATTATAAAATAATTTTAATTAAGTGTTTTTGGAATGCACTTCTTTGTATTTAAAGGTTAATTTTGCAGTATAACAATATCGGTGGAGAAGCATGTATCCAAATGAAAGGTGAGAAAGAGTACCCTTAGAAGAGAAGTAGAAAATTCGAACCCTTTTTAACTTCAACTAAATTGCAATTAAATAGATACAGAAGACTGTTTGATAATAAGGAAATGAATATTCAACATATATTGTGTCGATGCCGATATTTATCTCTTGGCATCTCCTCGGGCCATAAACAGATAACTAACCGCAAAACAAAACTTATCAAGCCATAAAAAAGGACATCGTGTTATATATAACAACCCACGATCTTAGGAATTGGCAACAGTTGAGAGAATTGTAACATGACTGCTTACCAAGATATAATCACCCAAACATCGTTTTAGTCAACGAAGACATTAATTGTAAAAATGGTATTGTAAAAATTTAGGAATTCCAATTTTTAATATTATTTAATTTAAATTTATTATAATTATTATTATTATTATTATATATCAAAAGAGAATTAAATATGTTCTACTACTACTTGAATTTGTAAGTGATTTATACTCTTAAATATTGGGAGACAATCTTTCCTTACATTGTTGTATTTAGAAAAAAAGATTTTGTCCCTTCCTTCTTTGAAGAGAAGAGAACGGTTTTTCAAATAAAATTAAAAATTAGGAGGCTAATAATTACCACAACATTTATGTTCAAATTAGCCATCATATATTCATATAAATTAGCAATTTCATAAAACTCAAGATGATTATCTTAATTTAAAATCAATAGAATCAATACAAAATATATATGTAATAAAATTTTATTGAGTGACGTAGAAAAATATAATAAATATATTTTATACAAAATTTATTATTATTATTATTATTATGTAAAAGTTATAAAAATATTTTATTATTAAATTATCTCATAAAAATAAGTCTCATATATATATATATATATATATTATCAAAAACATTATATTATAATAGAAGAAATGAAATATTATAGAGGTTTGAGCCTGCCAGAAGAACAAAAGTATAGAGCTATGTTGGAAATTATAATTTGTTGGTAAACACAGAATTGGGTTCTCCAAGGCCAGTCATGTTAAAGCAGAAGGGTCCCAAGGACAAGGCAAAGATATATTTTAATGTTGAATGAAGGAGACATATCTAGAATATATGAATCATCATCATTTTAAGTAAAATAATATAGTTGTATCATTAAAAATTGAAATAATTAATAAACAACCTTCCTTATTTATATATTTAAAAAAAAATAAAAGATAATAAATGATTAAGCAGATTTAGCATCTCAGTTTGGTAATCATGTAACAACAATGGGTATGGGTTGCATTATGAAGTGCTGTCCAACTTAATACTTATCCTCTTTTTTTTCGAATTGCCTCATAATTAAGAATATAATTAAGCTCAAAATCATTAATTGTATATAACAAAGATTATAAATCGTAAGCAATAACTTATGTTAAATAATTATGTAAATATTATAAGCTTTGGACACATAATGTGTCAATTAAATTTTACAACTTAAAATATATTTATAATATTAGAAGGATATAGAGTTATATAACCTATCCCAAAATTATTCTTTATTAGCGATGTAGAATACACGATATCTGACATCATGCTTCAATTAAGCACAAATATGTTTATAATCTTAGTATAAGAGAATCTAATAACACTCACTTTTAAGCAAAACAAGAACAATGTGGGTGAGAGAACTAACACCACATACTCAAATATTAACTATTCAATTAGTGGTTTGTTGATTAACACCAAACTTTTATTTTGACGAATTGTTCATGAATCCTAAGAAAATAAACAATAATTGTGGTTGCTGCTGGTGCTGCCCGTGATGATAGAAAGGAATCCTTAGTTTTTTGACATCATCGATTCTTTACTTCTTTTAAAACTAAACTTCGCCATTTTCTGGCAGCCCTACATGTTTTAAGTGATTATACAAATACAGAAGATATTAAAAAACGGGGACATGAACCATTATTATTTATTATTGTTATACATATTTTTTTTTATCTTCATTTATTTGTTGCATGTACCTAACTTTAGGCCTAGCTTGCTCGTCCTATATGCTTTTGGAACTTGTAAAAGAGGAAACGGCTTACCTTACCTTACCTTGGCTACTGTGTCAAAACCCTAGCTATTCTCTTTGACCACCGTCCACTGTTGCATTTACTACTTTGTGATAGTGATGCTATTGATCGATTGATAGGAAGGACACTAGCAAAGAAAGAAGACTTTCAGTTATGGTTTAACACAAAAGACCACAAGTTGGTATAAATCGAGATAATGATAAAAGTTTCTCAAAAACGAGTTATAAGATATTAATGAACATCTCTTTTATTTAATAATTTAAGTTTGCAAGTCAAAGAGCAACCACTCTACTCTTTACAGTGGTAGACAATATAAATTTTCCTTCTCCCGTGATCTTTAATATAAAAATCGATTTTGAAACTATATTTTAAAAATCCCTCATCAATTGTTGGACTTCTATTTTTTGCTCTTTAAAGCAGAGAAAACCCATATATAACGAGCTAGTGAACTTATTAGTAGCTAGTAATCTTGGAAAGAAGATGGGCTTCCTTACCCCACCTAAGCCGTATCCACCTTGAATGAAGATAATAATAATAGTAAAAATGCTGAAGAGAGGAAGACAGCAAACTAGAGTTCATTCGTGGAAGGTCCCGAACAAAAGCAAAGTTAGTCTAATCCTAAACGCAAAGGTATATAGTTAGTGGGTGGAGAAAGAGGGGCATGCTCTCCGGTGCATCACTACTACTCTCAATCATGTCATCCTCCACTTTACCTAATTCCTATTTTCCAACCTTAAAACTTTGGTTAATATTCCTTGACGTTAATTAATTAGTTATTCACTTAAATAACCTAATATCAAACACTTGTCACATCAACCCTATTCCACATCTTAAACTAAACTTGTAGTAAGTCATAGTATTATTATAAGAGAGTTAGGTGTCTCTACTCATGAGCTATTTGATTTTTAATGTTGTAAGTGTACTAATTTGAAGTGTGGTTGGTGCTGGTTGAGAGATGTGTGGGCACAAGCAAAGCAATATAGACAGAGAACATACGAGTAATGAAACTGGCATGGGATGGGCTCACAAGTTGAAGGTATGATTGAATCATGAAACAAAACTCGTGGGCTTTAACTTTTTCATTCAACTTTCTTTCTTATTTTTTAAAAAACAAGTTTGGCAAGCATTAGAAATAAAGTAAAGGCTAAGAAGAGAGCTAACCTGTGACCCCATTTCAAAGGAGGGGGCAAGGCAGCAAAAAGGAGTGTTAGAAAAATGAAAAACAGATGGCAAGGAGGAACACCGAAAGAAGAGAAGAAGAAAAGCAAGGGAAAGCTGTAAATGCTTCCCCTCCTTTCTTTTTGAAATAAATACCATTTCCAAACCCACCACAAACCCAATATTCATACAGCTCAAACAAGATCTCTAAAGACAGAATACTATAACAAGAGTAAGGTAGCAGAGAACAAGGGAAGAAACACAATAGTAAGGAAGCAGAGAACAAGAGAAGAAACACAACACCATGAAAGGAAGAGAAGCCAAAGGAGCTCCTTCAGCTGATCTGTTGGTGTGTTTTCCTTCTCGAGCTCATTTAACATTAATGCCAAAGCCTATTTGCAGCCCGGCAAGAGCATCGGAGTCCAACAAACGCCACAATCATCACCACCACAACCAGCATCAGCATCACCATTCGAAGAAATTAAGCAGTAAAGGTGCTGGCCATCCCAGCCCTCTCTTGTGGTCTAAAACCAAGCCAGCAGGGCCGGAGATCGCAGAACCAACCTCGCCGAAAGTAACGTGTGCCGGGCAGATCAAAGTCAGGACGAAAAATAGTTCATGCAAGAGCTGGCAATCAGTTATGGAAGAGATTGAGAGAATTCATAACAACAGGAATAAACTCAAGCAAAGACCTTCTTGGGCTGAGTCTATCGGATTCAAGAAAGAAATCATGCAATTCTTGACATGTTTAAGAAACATACGGTTCGATTTTCGTTGCTTTGGTGCTTTTCCGCAAGCGGGTATTACAACTGATGATGAAGACGATGAAGACGAAGAGTATCAAGAAAACCATGTCAGTGCGGAAGAAAGTGATAGTAACGAGACTTCAAGAACAGTTTTCTCAAAATGGTTTATGGTGTTACAAGAAAATCAAAACAATTGTTACCATAAAGAAGAGAGAAAGAATAAAGAGAAAGAGAAGTCTTGTGTTGATGATGAATCAATTGCTGCACCTGCTGCTCCTCCACCAAATGCTCTCTTGCTTATGCGCTGCAGGTCTGCTCCTGCAAAGAGCCGAATCAAAGAGAAAGCAGAGGAAGAAGAAAATAAAACCGAAGATAAAGAAGAAGATGATCATGAAGAAAAAGAAGAAGATAGGAAGAAGGTAGTGAAGAAAACAAAGAATTTGAAGTCATTAATGGAAGAAGAAAAGAGAAATAATAAAGAAAACTTGGTAGTGATGGCATACGACACTGATTTCTACAAAATTTCATCTGACATAGCAAAAGAAACATGGATTGTTGATGGCATGAAAGATTTATTATCCAGGAGTCGAAGTTGGAAGAGATGATGATCCTGATCATAGTGGTTGGTGATTACTATTTTTTTTTTTTTTAATTTCATTTTCAGTTCTCCTATTAGTCAACATTTTTCATTTTTCTCTTTTTTTAAATACATGAATGTGACTTTGTTTTTCAAATATATTCCATAAATTGTTGTGTGGGAACTGGGAAAGTCGATCCTGATCAACACCATCTATATATATAGCTTACTTCTGTTTGCTTCATTTTCTCTATATTGTATCACATTCGTACAGCTTAATTTTATTTCTCTTCAATGAAAAAGATTTTGCTGCCCGTGTACATTTTGAGTAGTATTTGTCCTTAATTTTAACTTTAATGTTGATTTCATGAGATGCATATCTGTATTATACTGTCACATGGATTTTGATCTTGATCCTCTACAATATAAAATACTGTTCATCTGTCACATAGCATAACCGTTTGTTTTTTTCAGCATATTCACCGCTAGTGAATGCAATTTCTTATAAACTTATATATATGTCTTCAGTCTTGTATTGCAAAAAAGAAAAAAATTGTGTATCAAAGAGATCTTCATATTAGATGAGTAGATCGTAATTCACATTGGATTGATCCAGCAATGTGTTGTCTTTTACCTTAGCCAGCAAATAAAATGATGATTCCATATAATGTCATGTGATTGTGATGTGTCTTATATAGTCAAATTTTGTGTGCTTGAATTTTTTTTCCAAAGAGGAATATTTTTTTTTTACCTGTATTTTATTACCGACTATCAGTTAAAGAAAGAAAGCAAATCAAAGGAAGTAATGTCGTCCGTTGCGCTAATAATGATTCATAATTATGTCAGTCTGTCATGCTGGGACAGCTGAGCTGACCACAATTTGATTAAAAATTTACCTATAAATGTGGCTTAATTTATGTATCCCATTTGTAATGGTGGTCATTGAAATTGAATATGATATTGATAGCCGTAGTACACTGTTATTCACTGTCTAAGTTGGGATTTTATTTTTGTTTGCACTGTGAAAGGTCGACATTGAATATCCGAGGACCATTAGTTAATTCCCTCTGCAATCTGAAATGGGCTTTTGATCAGATTCTGAGCCTGCAGTGGATTCCATCAAAAAAATTTTAAGGGGACCAAATCGGCCCACAAAGTCTTTTTATTTGTTGTATTTTTTTTTTATTGTGAAATGAGCCTTAAAAGAAAACTAATGAACAGATGCTAATTTTGTTCATCAATCTATAAATCTGTTACTAGATTCTCATTAGACGAGTTTGATATACTTGCGAGTTTGAAATAGATTTAAAAAATAAATTTAAAATTTACAAGAAATTTAAGACGAATACGGATATGGATAAATATCTATACGTATCTGCAATGAATATTTTTTTTAAATACTAAAATAATATCTTTTTATATTAATATCAAAACAATGTCGTTTTATATATTTGAGTAATTAAATATTAAGTTTACAATAAGTATCAATTAGTAGCACGTGGTTTCAAAAGAAGTTTTATACTAAAAATAATTTAAACAAACAGAACTAATGAGAATAAGTTTCAAGATTGTACATGAAATAAATTAAACAAATATGGGTATATTTTATTTTTTGCAAAGTCTTTAATATATGACCTTATGAAAAAAATATATATATAGATATTTGGTTCAATCACGCATCTTATTTATACTATCTTTTTATTTTTCAAGATGTTAGCTTATAATAGGAAGAAATAAATTTAGGCAACTATCATCAAATATTCTATGTTTAAATATGATATTTTATGTATAAATTTATAAAATAATTATATATTTGTTTATAAAATTATTTTTTATTGTATGTATTTTATATTTTATGTGAATGATATATTTTATTTTAAATTAATACTAAAAATTCTATTAAAAACTTATTAAATATAAATGTGAGTTTAAAAATATCCGTTTCAAATCTATCTCACTGTTGTCTCAGGGAATTGTTGTTGGTTAGTCTTCTCACTTCTGTGCTTCAAATTTATATACATATTTTCAGAGAGAATTCAATGTCAAGGTTTAAAATAAGCCAAGATTGAGAGAATTCAAAACAATATATTCCTATCGCAATCTTTTGCTATACAGACTTTGAAAATCTATTACTATTGTTTTACCCAACAAATAAAAATCATTAGCAAACTAGACCGTCATTTAAGCCAGTATAAGGGAGAATCAAGATTTTGCACCAACTTGGGTGAAGATTACAGTCAAAGCCGATCAAAAAAAAAAAAAAAAATCATCACCAACAACCAAGCATGATAAATGAACTCATCTCTAATATTTCTCTTCAATAATTTGCTTCTTTGTGCTGCATCGATCTGTTTCTTTATAATCTTTTCATGCCAATAGCACCCATTATCTCCTTGCTTGGCTCTCTTATTGCTTTGTCAGATGGGAGTTTTTTGTCCCCACGCACAATCACAAAATGTTCTGTTAATATTTTTGTGTAGTTTTATATCTTCAACCGCTGTACAATTTGACTGATTTCTCTAACAATTCACGGTTGTTTCCTGGAATTTCTTTGACTCTTGATCCATTCTTGTATATCTTAAAGGCAGGAATGGAGCTCACACACTCTGATTTTGCTATGTAGGGATGGTCTTCGACTTCCACCTAAAATAATGAACAAGAAGATCATTTTGATGTTTCAGGTCATTGTTTTAAATGCAGTCAGAACTATAAATACATAATATTTGCAGATGAAGCAAACCTTAAGGAAGTTGACAGAGGGAAATTTCTTGCAGACTTGCTCCATTAGCTGCAATACTTGCTTGTGCTTTCCCTTGTTACAGAATAGCACCACGGTCATCCCTATCACACGAAAGTTCCATTTTCTCATCACATTTGAATCCATGACAAAAGTCTAAAGAAAAAGCAAATTTGTCATATACATGTAGTACATTGTTTACAGAACCTAAAGTACTAGTAAATGACTTACCAGGTGAGGTGACGAAATGTCTAAAACGTTCATTGCTAGAGATGAAAACTAAATTCGAACCAAATTTCATGTCTTTAACATCTTCTCCTCGTTGCTTTTTGAGCTGCACTTGGGCCTCAAACAATGCCTTCCCCACTTCCTCATCTCCTGGAATTTCTCTGATCAGCATCTCATAATCTTGAATTGAAGCTTCCCATCTTTCCAACTAATGACACCAAACAGGAAAATCATTCAGAAATGATATAATGGTACAAAACCAATGAGTAACAAAAGTATCAATAATTCACCTTAGCATTGCAGTCTGCCCTGCGTAGCCTGGCCTTACTATAAGAAGGCTGCACATTGAGAGCAGCGGTGCAATCTTCAACAGCTTTTTCATATTGGCCTAGCTTAGATCGACAAGCAGCTCGATTGCATAGTAAGATTGAGTTGTGCGGATGATGCTCTAGTCCTTCACTGTACACGTAACAGGCCTCCAAGTATTTTGATGCCTTAAACAGCAAGTTACCGCTCAATCTAGTTGATGCCATTGCTTTAGCCCTTTTTACAACCGTAATCACCTCCCCGTTGTGTGGATCCAGTTGAGCTGCATGCTGAGCTGCTTTCACAGCATCTTCAAACCTATTCACCAACAATCAAAATTAATTAACATCGTTTGATTTTACAGTTCTCTCTGTTTCTAAAGAACTGATTGGAGAACTAGAGAATGTTGGGACCAAACTGCCCTTTTTCCTAATGTTTCAGATAATCACTTTTTAAAGAGGACCAACCCTACAGAAAACAAGAAGTTGTAGAAAACAAGAAGTTGTAGAAAACAACAAGTTGCCCTTTCTTGTAAAAAGTCAAAATTGGAATTAAATAAAGAAGCGTATCACACATCAAGATATTAGACCTGGCCTACTTAATGGAGTAAAACATTTCAAAAACCTGCCCGCAGCGATGTAAACTTGCGCCCTAATCATTAAGAGATAGGTGCTTCCAGCAAGGCCAAATAACTTTGTATAAGATTCAATGCAAAATTTCGAACTCTTCTTGTAACTGGCATAGGCCTCATGATGTCTTTGGAGCCTTAGAAAAGCTTCAGCTTGCAGAGCATATACCTATAAAATAAACAAATAAAATGATTAGTATTGTGCATATTTAGGGAAGTAATATACTTCTGCCATTTAGTTTATGAAAAGTGGAGAATAGACAAAGGAGGCTAACCTGAGGAGCTGAATCAGCTCCAAATGATATTGCATACTGAGTCTCTTTTAATAAATCTTTCCACTTCTTTAATTCCCGAGCTTCGGTACATCTGTTGAGGTGTCTTTGAAAAGCCTCAGCCTTGGCTATATCTTCTCGGTTAACAAGGGAACCTGAGCTTTTGTAGTAATACAATGCTTTCTCTGCCTCTCCCAGTCTGTGCAATACAGTTCACTAATTTGTAATTTGCAAAAATATTTTGTCAATCAAGTTGATTCTGTTTAATTTTAACGTGCTAAATACCTGAGATATAATGTTGCCAAATGGTGATTTGCTCTGTGATAAGAAGGGTCGATCCGAACAGCCTCTTTGCATTCAACAAGGGCCTCCATTAGGCGGCCTAAACCTAACAAAGCAGCACTTTTATTGCTTCTGTAAGTAGCCTTATTTGAATTTAGAGCAATTGCTGCATCATATAAAGCTAAGGCATCTTCAAATCTGCCCTTCTTGTATGCCTCATTTCCCATGGATTTCAACACCTCAGGATCCCGTTTATTCATAAAACCTTTACATTGAGGAAACTCACCACTAGGCTGTATCACTATGTTGCCCATAACACCATCACTAACAAGTCTACTTTGGCCATATCTCTGTTTGGGAACATCTTTAATATTCCTGTAAAGGTAATCAACAGTCTTAATTGTTGCATTAGGACTATTTTTCCCCAGCATACTCCCTGCTCCAAGCTTCTTCAAGTTTCCAAATTGGCCTAAAAGCCTTATATTACTCGAAGTAGATCGAACAAGACATTTGCCATCATTGGTTTGTTGATAATTACTACCGATCACTACTGTTGTAAGCTCTAAGGAATTGCAACTGGGATCTTGCCTTAGCTTTCTCTTATCATCCTGAATTTGTGACGCTTTTGTTCTGCCTGAACTGGTGGAGGATGATGTCAAGCTTCTTGCAGCATCTGAATGCCTTCTGCTAGGACTTTTCTGCTGAGAAGTTGAAGGCCTGGGAGGCACTGAACTAGGCCTCCTGCTGTGTTTCGTGTCCAGTTTCGGCGAAGGTTTGGACACATTGGCGGCATCTAGGAGGACATTTTCCGCAGAGCTACTGCACCGTTTTCTGAAACTATGAGCAGGAGATTTCTTAGAATTATCAGTGAATAATAGCTTCAAATCATTGTTGCCGCCATTTGTGGATAGTGAAGGTTGTGATTTTTTCGCTGACCAGTAACTCCGACGGCTGAAAATTCCTCCTATAAAACCACAACCCAGATCATGCTCCATTGAATACTGGGCCGTTTCTGCCATGATTACCCCCTCAGGTCTGCGATGTACAATGAAGCAATTCAAAGAATGAATGAATGAAAGTATTTAAGTTAAAACAAATGAAGTATTGCGATAGAAATTTGTCAATAAAGAGAAAGAATGATGATCAAAAGAAGACTTGAAAATGAAGGATTCAATGTAACAGGCATAGTCCCCAGGTGCATATATTGAAATCAAAGGCTCCTTGAGTGGCCTTGAAGAAACTTCCTTTTATCTCTTTCGGTTTTTGGATAGTGAGAAAGAGAGAGGAAGGGGTCAAGCCTAAGCCTCTTAAAATGAAAATTCAGCAGGATTAGTATAAGGTAGTGGAATTGAATCAAGATTTCTATAGTAATTTTTGAAAAGATTTTCTTCCCTCAAAGTCCTTGCAAGGACCACATGACATGACACAAAACGTAACAAAAGCATTAATTAAAAAAAGAAATTAATGCTAATCATTATTAGAAGGCCCCCATCCCATCCCTTCTTTGCTCTGCTGCTGGCCCCATGGCATGCTGATAAAACGCGTAGGTTCCTTAAGTATTCCTATTAAAGCATGTTTCATTTATTTGTCATGTCAATCTCCTATAGTATTTTATAAAATGATTTAATTAAATCAGACCACTTATTTAAATACTCTTACTTGTTTTAATCATTATCATGATTACTTAATTTGAAAATATATTTAATAGATTTTGATTTGAAGGGCAAATTCAATTTCTATTTTGCAACTTCATGATTTCAATTAAAAAAATCAAAACCCTCATAATTACTTTATTTATTTTACTATATAAACATATAATTAGGGCATATATACTTGAAAAATCACTAACATAAGCTAATGTAATCCGTTTTCAAAACCATAATAACCACAAATAATGCTTAGACTTGTTAATTTATTCTCTTATTTGCCGAGTCTCCCATCTCTCTTTTCAATAAATGTGGTGATGGTTACGAAAATTGACATATCAATACACTTACTATTTTGTTTCTTCAAATTTTGTTTTATGTATTTGGCTTTAATAATTGTGAAAATGAACATTAATGGTTGCTAGCTAAACCTAATTGATTAATACATCTATTAATTATAAAGCTGGTATTAACAACTGCCTTTATTCAAATCATTTGAATTTGATTATGATTGGTGTTTATTGTAAACAACAAGATGCCTCTTCTCTATGTGATTCAAGTAATGCACACTTGTCAAAACTAGACACATGAGACGGCAAGTTAAAGGACTGTTTGGCTTGACGGCCATCTGTAGCTTTATGCCTTTTTTTAGGACCAAATTTGTCTTCTTTAATCTGACCTTCTTCCCTATTTCTTTCTCCTTTTTGAGGGTTGGAAGCAGACCTAGCAGTTATTCGTTGTCGTTTTATGTGATAGTAATGCATCTAACATTGTAATACATTCATGCAAAGGGAATTAAAGAAAATACAAGTTTATTTGCCAAGCCTACATTTTGCACCTCTATTCGTCGGTGCCGGCTTTTGCTTGTATCTCTTCATAACAAACCCTAGCTTCGGGCGGCAGCATATCCATCATCAGTTATTGATGAATTTGTTTCCTGGGTATTAATAAATCATTAGTAGGAAGATTAATGATTTTTAACCATGATTAACTTTTTAACGACCATGTACTATAATGAATTCAATCGTATGGCTAAGGACAGCAACACTTGTTCTATATTAGCACCAAGTGAAGAGCCGTACCTCTGAGTTTTTCATTCATTTTACACTGTTGGAGGGAATACAAATTTTAGGATTTGTGTGGTATTATTTTTAATATAGTATTTTTATAAAATAAAAATAATATTTTTAATTATTATATTTCGAATATAAAAACGCGTTTGATGTTATATTATAAAAATTATATTATAAAAATATAAATAATAAATACATATTCAGTAGTTGTAATTGAAAATAATAAAAATTATAAATAATTTTATTAAAATTAATTTTTAAAAAATAATAATATAATTTTTTTATAATGTAAAATAATATAATTATTTTTTTTATAATGTACAATAATATGATTATTTTTGCCTCTAAATTAAGAAAAAAACTCTTGAACTTATTTATTTATTAATGTTGTAACAATTCAAATATAATAATTCAAGTATTTTATAATTAAAGAAAAATAATATTTTGATGCATTTGAACATAGGATTATTAGTGATATAAATATTATTTGATCGGTTAAGGAATTAGAAAAGAAAGCCGGCAGACGGTGGTGGGCGGTGGTATAGGACACTCAATCAAATCCCTTTGCAAAGAAATTGTTGACAATTGACATAAATTACTGAAATAAACACACTAACACAATTAATAAATGAAACATATATTAGGTAGTCAGTGCCAATTATTTTTCCCACTTTCTTATAATAGATGTCTCTTCTGGAAAAAGCTTTAAATTGGTTTTTAAAAATTTGGTATAGTTCTATTAATTAAAACTGTTTGAGCTGATAGGCAAAACATTATAAAATAGACTATTCCAAATATAAATCATTGAGATCATACAGATGAAAATTTCAATAATAAAAAGTAATAATAACACGAGAACTCACATTTTGATACATAAATTCAATAAAATATGTAATAAAAAATATTGTTTAAAAATCAAAGCAATTGAATGAAATCCGGATATGTCCATTGTAACATAAATTAAAAGACTCAATAATCCTCTTCTTACAAAAAAAGACCAGCCAATCGGAGAATACCAAAATTAATTGACTCCAAATACCTAAGTTCATGATCTTGTGGGAAGAATTTGCTGGTGAAGATTTTGGTGAAGCACCATTGTCGCTTGCTTCTGTTGGAGTATCAGCAGTTGGTGCAACATCCAGAGCCGGGGCTGGGGCTGGCATAGGAGGAATATCAGTACCAAAGATTGTTTTAGGAAGAAGGATTTCATCAACTTGGTATAAGGCAACAAGATAAGTTGAATGCACACTAGAGCTAACTTTAGTTCTGCTCCATTCTGAATCAGTGCGGACAGTTCAAATCACATTACCAAAACATTGATTTATCATCCAATCTACAACTCCCTCACACTCTTACTTCTTTTGTTATTGCCTTACTCCTAAAATCGTATATAGTACCAAAAACGAAGTTCTCGGGAAAGGAAAGAACAAGGTAAGGTAGAACATCATAGTGACCTAGAGAACTCAGCGTTTGCTTATGTCGTGTTTGGGAGACACAACATCATTTCAACTACAGCCCAGCAAAGAGGAAAAAAACAACTATTCTGCATCAAAGATCAGTCAAACCTGAATTGATAAGATTTGTAATTCCAAATGCACCCTCTATCACAATTCTCCGAAATAGTTTATAACAGTGTATGTATTTACACAAAATGAACATTTGACAGTAGAATATAATATAGCTACAATAAATCTCCCATAGTATAAACTGGAGTTACTTCTCGCAAGAAAAAAAATTTAATCTGTGCAATAAAATATCATCAATTGAAGAGATAAAAAAAAAAAAAAAAAAAAACCAACTAATTCCTTAATATCTACTACTGAATACATATTACAGTTTGAATAATTGAACCAATTGGCTTCACAATTAACAAAACCAGCTCAGAAACCATATTGCCCACTTATCTTAGAAAAAAAAATTGACCAAAATTCGCCTACCAGGAAAATGATTTTTAGGTACACCAATTATGCGGGAAAACATTTTCTAGAGAAACAAACAAGGGATCATAAATGGTAGTTTGTGTAATCAAGTGAGACTGTGTGTTAGTTGTTACCTGAACCGAGATTCGATATGGTACCCAATATCGAAGCGACAGAAACTCGACGAGTGCATCGATTTCGATGATGGAAGCCAAGCGATAGCCAAGGCTCATCCGCATGGCAATGTTGAACTGAGCCGACTCTACCTCCTCTCTTATGTTTGGATTCAACACACTTATCGCTGAAGCTAACTGCACTTAAAACTTCTCTTCCAATAAATTAAAATCTATCAGTGCCCCCAACCATCCGATCACAG
Organism: Cedrela odorata; assembly: GCA_035584115.1. NCBI lineage: Eukaryota > Viridiplantae > Streptophyta > Magnoliopsida > Sapindales > Meliaceae > Cedrela > Cedrela odorata. The sequence continues at coordinate 6,975,989 of JAXCLQ010000002.1, read as the reverse complement.
CCCGCCGATTCAATGGAGACGATTCTCCCCATTGTCCTTGAACCCAAAGGCAAAGACGATGTGGTTGTATTCGGACTTAGATTGGGCTAGGAGTCAGGTTTATGATTGGAGGGGCATCGGCCAGTCTCTGATGGTCATTAAATCTACCGTCGATGTGGAGTTTTCTTAGTAGATGCTTCACTTTCGACGTCAATGATCATTAATGACGAGTATTTCGTATTTTTCCCTTTTCTTCTTATCGCTTCTTGATTTGACAAAACAATTTTAAACTATTTTTTAATTTTATGTTATAAATTTATAATTTGTAATTTTTATTTTATGAGATTAATTTTAATAAAATAATAAATAACATATTTTACACATAAATTTATAAAATAATTAACAAAAACAGTACCGAACAAGCCATTAAAAGTTTGGTCAAAGTATGCAACTTACAAGGAAAAAGAGAATCCTTAGTACATATTATACAGTATGTTATCATCGATTTGTCTTTTAACATGTTTCAAATTTGGTGAAATTGGAGGCAAATTGATGTATCCAATTGCCAAAGGAAATTACAGCTGAGAGATGATTAAGGTGTAATTGGGTCCATTTGGATATTTGCTAATAAAACTGAAGCATACTGAATTTGGGATAAATTTATACCAATACGAAAACATGAAAGTTTACATGCATTTGAGTTTAGCTGTATGTTAATAAAGCAAGTAAATAAACAGAAATAAAAAAAAATAAAAAATTGTTAGTTTATCCATGTGTAATGATTTTTGTGTAAACCAATCATAGATTCCTTGTCTATTGTGCAATCTACAGAAAAAGGCACATGTGATTAACATGTCAAGATTTGAGAAGTGTTTGAAAGCAAAGAAAATAAAAGAAAAACAAAGAATTTCAAAGAATGAAAACACTACTTATTTTCTTGTTGCTTCACTCTAAAATGTTATTAATACAATTTATATTTATACAAACTAAATCTACTGTAAACTGAGCTAATTGATTACAAGTAAGATTTTGAGTTGGTATGCATTTCTTCTTCAACAGTTGCTAAGTTGGTGACTTCAATTTCATCAGTTGCTGAGCTAACTTTTCTTTAATCCTCTATTATTTTACTTGATGCAACAACTCCATTATGCTTGACTTCAACTTCACAGCTACTAAGCTGGCTTTTCTTCAATCCTTTATTGCTTTACCTGAAACAACTCCATTATACTTAACATCTCCCCTCAAGCTGAATGTGAACTAAGGAAAAGGCAAAGGCTTAGTGAGAAGATCAGCAACTTGTTCATTACTCACAACATATTTGATTTCCAAAAGTTTACTAAGGACTCTATCTCTGACATAGTGAATATCAAGTTCAATGTGTTTTGTCCTAGAGTGGAAAATTGGATTTTGAGCAAGAAAAGCTGCACTTAAATTGTCACACCAAAGCATTGGTGCTGAGCTAGGAAGAAGATTAATCTTCTGTAATAGAGAATGCAGCCATGCCAATTCTGCTGATGTTATTACCAAAACTCTATACTCAAACTCTGTGATAGATCTAGCAACTACTTGTTGCTTCTTTAAGGACCATGAAATCATATTATCTCCAAGAAAAACACAATAAGCTCTTACTGATCTTCTATCATCAAGACCACAATCCCAATCAGCATCTAAAAAGGCAAGCAATTCGTGCATGCTTGTGCTATAGAATTGAAAACCAAATTTACAAAATCTTTGAAGATATGTTAGCAACCTTTCGCAGGCCAACTAGTGATCCTTAATAGAATAAGATAAGAACTGGCTTAATCAATTTACTACATATGAAATATCAAGTCTAGTAATGGTGACATATTGCAGACTTTCAACTAAACTTCTATAGATAAAATAATCTGCAAATACACTACCAGAAGTTTTGGTAAGTTTCTGACTAGACAACATATGAGTGGAACAACTTTTGTGATCACTAATGTTCGCCTTAAACAGTAAATCCTTGATGTAATTTGTTTGAGACATGTGTAAGCCTTCATTATGCTTAACTACTTCAATGCCTAGAAAATAGCTGAAGCTACAAAGATCCTTTAAGGCAAAAGTGGCATTAAGTCTTCTAATAAATTATTCAATCTGCGATGAACTTGAACCTGTAACCAAGTTATCATCGACATATACCAGAATTAGCAAAATCTGAAGTATGATTGAAGAACAAAGAAGTATCTACCTTTGAATTAGAGAAATTCCATTAAAGCAATGAGTTTCTTAGCTTATCATACTAAGCCATTGGGCTTGTTTAAGACCACATAATGCTTTGGTATGTTTACATATATGTTGTGGATGTGCTAAGTTGATAAAACCTTTTGGCTGATGCATAAACACAACCTCTGTCAAATCCCCATTCAAGAATGCATTATTGATGTTTATTTGCTTGATCGGTCATTTCTTCATCACAGTTATACTCATAATTACTTTAATATTTGAAGCCTTTACCACTTGACTAAAAGTATCTGAGAAATTTATACCAGGTGTCTAATGAAAAATTTTGCCACAAGTCTAGCTTTATACTTAGAAATTGATCCATCGGTGTTATATTTCACTCTAAAAACCTATTTACAGCCTACCACTTTTAGATTAGGTGAAGATGGAACTAGAACCCAAGTATTGTTATTCTTTAATGCTACAAATTCTTCCTACATAGCTTTTGTCCATTCAAGACTTTGAAGGGCTTCCTTAATTGTGGCTAGAACACTGGTAACACATTGAGCATTAAAAAATTTTGGTTTGAAAACTCCACATTTGGCTGTAGTCAACATAAGGTGCTGATTTTGTAAAGTTATTGTATTTTTTGGCTGAGAAGAAATATTGTCTTGTGTGACAATGAAATTTTCAAAGGTGTAAGGTAGTGCATCAAAATGAGAAGGAAATAACCTGAGAAGCGATTGGATATGTTGGACATGGCAATGAAGAACTTGAACTATTGTTGGCAACTAGAAAATTTGTGACAAGTGAAATTTAAGAAGTATGAGAAGAAAAGAACTATGAAATAGAATTTGAAGATGACGAGTAAGTGTTTTCAAAATATGGAAATGAGCTTTCATCAAATATAACATGTTTTGCAACATATATTTTTCCTGATAAAGGATGGAAAAACTTGTAGCCCTTATATAATGGGTTGTAACCTACAAACACACGCTTGGTAAACGTGAATTCAATTTTATATTTATTATAATTTTGAAGGCAAGGAAAACGTAAGCACCCGAAAACTTCAAGAAAGAAGTAATCTGGAGTGGAATGAAAAATAAATTCATATGGTGATTTGTGATTCAAGGTTTCATTAGCCAGTTTGTTAATCAAAAAGACAGATGTAAAAAAGGCATCCCGCCAAAAACTAAGGGGTAAGGTAGCCTGTGAGAGCAATGTTAATCCCAATTCTACAATTTCTCTATGTTTTTACTCTACAAGACCATTTTGGTGATGCATATAAGGGCAAGAATATTTCTAAAGTATCATATTTTATTTTTGGTATGGAACAAAAGCTATAAACTCTCCCCTACCATCTGTTTGCAGACACTTTATTAAACTAGAAAATTGTTTCTCCACTTGAATTCTAAAATGCATAAACACCTCTACTGCTTTTGATTTGAGTTTTAAGGGAAATATCCAAGTATATCTTGAAAAGTTGTCAATAAAACTTATATAATACCTGTAACTATTTCTAGAAAACACAGAGGAAAGACCCCATAAGTCGACATGTAGCAATTCTAATGGTTTTGAAGTTTTACAGAAGAAACAGTAAAATGAAGAATGTGGCTTTTGCTACATTAACATGCATTACAGAAGAAATTTTGCTGATCTTTGTTGAATTTGAAAGGAAATTTACAAGCTTGCAATACATTTTACAAGGTCTTGGTATATGGATGTCCAAATCTTTGATGAAGAATAGACAACGAATTTAAAGAAAATTGACCACAGCTTGCAAAACATTCTGATTTTAACTTAATACAACTTTTATTTTTAGCTACATTCGCATTATGATCAGAACTCTTAAACCCTATTGAGTAATTGAAAACTGAAGAAGAATCAGACAAACTAACAAGAAATATTAAGAAACAAATTGAGTATTTATTTGACTGAACGAGCTTGAATTTGAAGGTGAAAGTTTGCATATATAGGTCCTTCATAGCCTCGCCCTTTAGCAACACTCCCTTCTTCTCCTTGATAAAACAACAATTATAAAAAAAATTCAATTGTTAGATGATTATTAGATATTAGTCTTGAAACACTAGTCAAATTCTTTGTAATTTTTGGAAGCCATAACATATCTTTAAAAAGCATTTTATGATTCTAAGAAGAATTTGATGATTTGAATATTAAAGACATGATGTCAATATGAGAAATTTCCAAACCTTCCCCATTTCCAATGACCAGCTTATCACTACCTTTGAATTCCTCATGCGCAGACATGGTCTGAACATCATTTGTAAGATGATGAGTGACCCCACTGGTACATATTTCTTATTAAACCTGTGATAGCATGCAGTTATTATGTGTCTAGATTTGAAGCAAATTTGACAAGTTGGCTTGTTATTCCCTCGACCTTTATTGAAAATTCTTCCACCTTGATAACCTCTTAAAGCAGCACTTCATTTTCCTTGATTTGCAAAATTCATATTTGGAAAACCTTGTTGACCTTGATTTTCAAAGTTATAGTTTCCTTTGTTATCATTCTTCTTTTGATGTTTTTTAGCCCGAGTATAGTTTGCTTGAATTTCAGCAGCCAAAGCAGAGTTTTGCTGCTCAAGTCTACATTCATGAGTTAAAAGAATCGAGTACTCTTCATGTACGTTGATGTTATCTCATTTTCCAATAATGTGAACAGTTATTGAATTATACTCAGAGCCCAAAGCCTGCAAGAACATATAGAATAAAATGATCATCCGAAATTGTTGTACCTGCTATTGTAGGATTATCTGCAATGTTTTTCATTTTCAGAAAATTTAATGAGATGTCATTGATTCTTTCTTGATTGAATGCAATTGAAGCCTTAATTGTAGAGCTTTTGCCTTCGATTGAGAACCAAATTGTTTCTTAAGAGCACTTCAAACTTCATAAATTATTTTGCATTCAATTACTAAACTCAAGATCTACTCATTCATGGAAGAAAGAATCCAAGTAAGAGTTGATCTTGCCTTCTTTAGATCACATAATTTGGATTCTCAACCAATTGCTCAAATCTTGCTCCGAGTAAATATCTCTTTGGTGTAGATCTTTCACCACTTAAAAAATCCTCTAAGTCATTGCCTCCTATCGAGGGAAGAATTTGAGATTTCCTCACCCAATAGTTCAATCCATCTAGCTTAATCGGTACAATAAAGGAGAAAGAAGTGTTTGTTGTTGAGTCAGAGTACGACAAATTTGTGCTAGCCATTATTTCTTACGAAACCTTGATACTCTGATACTAACAAGTGTTTTGAAGTAAAGAAAATGAAAGGAAAACAGAGAGAATTTCAAAGAATGAAAACACTACTTATTTTCTTATTACTTTACCCTAAAATGTTATTAATACAATCTATATTTATACAAAGGAAATCTACTATAAACTGAGCTAATTGATTACATAAATATCTACTAACAAATCCCTAAAATTTCGAAAACTAACTAACAATTCTGTTAGAAGGTTAAACTAACTAATTTCGTCCTCCAACTGACGTGACTAGGCTGACGCAGCTCACCAGCTTTTCTTCATTCTTCAGTTACCAAGCTTGAAGCACGAGTTACAACTAAGATGCTAAGCTGGTATGCATTCCTTCATCAGTAGTTGCTGAGTTGGTGACTTCAACTTCATCAGCTGCTGAGCTAGCTTTTCTTCAATCCTCTATTGCTTTACTTGATGGAACAAGTCCATTACGCTTGACTTCATCTTCAGCAGCTGGCTTTTCTTCAATCTTCTATTGCTTTACCTGATGCAACAACTCCATTATGCTTAACAATTGACAATATATCGATATCAATTCTCATCTGGAACTTGTTTTCTAATCACAATATTTTATGTAATTAACCACAAATCTTTTGTGACACTCAAGCTTTAATCACTCAAGTAAACAAATCTCTCAAGTATTGATGCCAGGAACTGCAATTTAAAATGGTGGGGTTACCACTCAATAATGCGTGCATGGTCACACATCTTATAACTTATATTATTATACACCAAAATGTAATAATATATCGACTATATGTAGATGAGTCAACAAAACCTTTACTTTGTTTGGGTCCGATCCTTCTTTTCCAAAGCATTACCATATTCAGATTTAACACATGCAAATATAGCAATGCCGGCTTGTTCACTAGTCGGCAAGAACATGTGAATTATATACAAGCTTTTTCTTCTTCTGTTAAAATTCGTAAAAATTAATTTCCAGGGAACTTCGCCTCTACGTTGGAATCTTCAAAAGGTTGAGGGAGAGATGGAGAAGTGTAGAAAAATTGGGAAGCAGGCTTGGAATTGAAGGTTTAAAAGAGTATAAAATGATACTTACAAGGTGTGGAAGTGGGCAAAGTCTTGAGACTAAAGGCTCGATCAAGAGATAGATAACAAGTTAAAGTGCATGATACGTAGAGAGATCGAACGGGTAATCATATCTGTCTACAAGCATTAATTTTACGTAAAGGAGAACATGATCGAACATGTGGTCACGTGATCCAAGGCCATTTGAAAACTACAAAAACTTTTGTTATAAGCATGGATATATAATACTGGAGGAGTTAGGGGTTCATATTGTCATTGGATTTTGCTTCACATCGGGATCAGCCTCAACAAGACGTTCTGGTTCTGGGTCTTATCACACGCCTCAATGCATGCATTTATATGTCACGTAGAGATCATTATATATAGGATTAATCTTGATTATAATTAATTAGCAGACATTATCTTACATAAATATAACATACGGAGAGATCAAATAATCTTCTCGTACTTTCAATAATTGATAATAATAACTCATAGGTCCCATGGTCCAGTTGTTTGCCATGCACTGCTGAAGAATATTGGTTGCCAAGTACGTCAAGTCTTAATTATTTCATCACGTGCGTTAAGATCGAACTTTGCTATAGCTGAAGCTTCATAATTTAGCTCAAACAAGGCCAACCAGAGATTGATATGATTGCAGGCAGTGCATCGTACTGATGCATTTAATATTGAAATCATAATTCAGGACAAATATATAGCTGTTTGTGCAGAGGTAACGTAGGAAGTATATACTTTTCCTTACTGATTTATGCTTACTTATTTTCCCATGCAAGCAAGCAGTGCATTACCTACCAGCAGTAATTCATTTTCTGAAGAAATATTAGGCTCAGGATAAGATTTGAACAGCAGTCACACAGTCTTTACTCCACATGCTATAACTCGACAGGAACAAATTTGTATTATAGGAATGGATAATTGAGAGGGAGGAAAAAAAAAAGTTAATTAGTTACCATGTCTCCATAAATACATGCCACTGTCTTCTTATCACCCACATGCAAGTTGCTGCTGTATTGAGCTAGGTTCTCACTAATATGTGCAAGTCACTTGGAGATTGAGCTGTGATTTAGCTAATTAGCTCATCTAAGATCCAAATAATGGGGGTGTAAACAATTAATTAATAATTATTTTCATGCCAAGTTTGCTGTTGAAATAATCAAATGAAGAGGACAGCGTCGATGGGATAGAATATGGAATTAAAGAAGAAAATGCAAGTTTCAGAGAATGGATACAGTTTCGTCTCTGCAAGCAACAAGCACAAAGCATAAATGACGGGCCTTTGAGAATTAATTTAAAATTTTGAGTTTTACGAATTTAATTTTAAATTTTCTCTATCCAATAGGCCTAATGGGCCTTTTGAGAATGAATGGACTTGAAGGCCCAAATTAATAAAAATAAATAAATAAAACAGCCTATAAAAGTAATCCGATGCTGACTCAAAAATTTTCAATATATAAAAAAATAAAATAAAAACTCTCAATTAATTAATTATATCGTCTAAATCACAACTAATCTTGAATTAGGACTGTAGACCCATATCATTAAATCACTTGCAAAATTATTGATCTACTACCTCAACTACTAATCTGCACGTGAGGAATCAAATCATTTGGAGTCTGTCATTTCAACCTCTTAATTAATTTCCAAAGTCATACAACTTATAGCTAAATTTAAATGCATGATTAATTTTTAAATTAAGTGATACTGAATTAATTAACTTTCAACCTTCACCTGAATCAGAATGTTGGCTAGGGTTTGAAAGTTTATATATAGAAAATGTTTTCTTTGTTTTCATTTTAACTCTAAAAATACCTTTAAAAAATAAATAAAATAATTTAGCCCTTTTGCATGTTGTCGATCATTAAGAACCAAGCCAGTTGAATATCAATCGCACTCATAATTTATTATTCATATCACATGGAATAATTTCTGTTAAAAACCGAGACACAAAACGTGACCAAGAAAATATGGTGTGACTGTTCACAATTAGCTAAACCAGCGATCTATCACAGCCCAAAACACATGTCTTTGTACAAATTATGATAGAAAGGCAGCCGCCATGCCATCGACAGACATATCGTTGAGGTGCATGCAACAAGACCACAATTTTTAATATTCGGTGTAGGGCTGGCCAATGGCTTTCATTTAGAATAAGATAGCATGCATGTACTATGACAAAGACCTTTCCTCGGCATTATTAATTGTAAATTATACTTCTCTAATCAATTATGTTTAGATTTATTTACTTATTTATTTTTTTATATATATAAAGTATATAGAAAACTATATATATTATAGTTAGTTCTTTTATTACTGTATAGTTTTGATGGTTGTAGTGAACTTTTATGTGGATGAACTTATCTACCCATCTAATTTTTGTTCTTATTATAAACTTCTTTATTTATTTATTTAAAGAAATAACAAGCACCCATTTTTGGTTAAGGGAATATGATACCAGGGCATCGAAGTTTTTACCGTGAACCAAAAAAAAATTAATATGGAAAATAGTGGTAGAAAATATAAATAAAACATGTCAATCTGCTTAATTTCTGGCGACCAAGATGGGGAAATATTCTCTGATATTGCTCAATTATAACTTTGATTTTGTTTCTGAATTTTGACTTGGTCAAAGGCTGAGGTTTTGATTTGGGTTGGGGGGGTGAGTTTGATATATCATAATTTCTATTTACGAAATTCATAGAAAATTAGTACATTGACAATGAAGGCCGGGGAATATTATGCCAATTCGGTCTTCCCCCTGCACCAAATTCATGAAAACTCGTGTATTAATAGTTGTTTTAATTCAGTGCAATCCAAACAAACAGGAATATTAACACTTGTGCCAAATTTTTAAGATCAAATGTACGAGTAAATATTTTTTTTAGTGTTCACTAAATTATTCATGTTCAATTCTTTGTCAAAATGTTACAGTATAAGGTGGTATTGTACTTACTGTTATCTTCTGACCCCCCAACAAGTTTTCCTTGTACACCTTGTCTATTTTTATTTTTTTATTATTATTTAATTTTGATTTTAAAAACTTGAAGTTCTTAATAATTATATCACTTTCTACCTTTCACATTCATATTCGTATAAGATGCTAGCTAGCTAACCATCATTATTCCTTTCTCTCTCGCATTCAGTTTGAGTTTGACCCGTTGCCAGCCACCGGCAGCTCTTTTCTCTACTCCAATCCCCTGCTTTCTCTAGAGGATCTTCTCTGTGGAAACAATTGTTGAGTTCTCTTTTTTTAGAGCTTCAAAAAGGTTAATTAACCTTTCATCTCCTTTCTCTTCTCTCTTTTTCGTTTCTCCAAAACCCTAATTCAGATCACACATACAGCAAACCAAAGAGAAAGTAGAAGATAAACAACAACAGCAACAACAAACTAAGACATATAACTGAAATCATCTGCAGTGAAAAGACAAGGAAGAGATTGCCCTCCATTAATCTCAGATCAGGGTTAAAGGATATGGCAACTTTCTCGAAGCTGTTTTGGAAAATATGAATATACTTGTATTTATTCCCTTCTTGGACGTTTATGCTGTGCTCTCATAATTACTTTTTCCAGAAGCATCTCTTTCTTCCCTCTCTGCAACTTTGCAACTATCACCATCTCTTTTGCAGGTTTCTTGATCAATTCGTTTCGCTTATTAGTGTATTTTCTTTTCAAAGCTATGGATTCTGGGAATAGTGGTAGTATGCAATCCTCAAGTGGTGGTGATGAAGAGTATGATTCACGGTCTGAGTCAGCCCCAGCTTTCTTGAATTCATTTCTGTCTCACCACCAAAACCAGCAACAGTCCACCTTCTTTGATCCTTCATCAAATTATTTACATGCTTTATCTCAGTCTCAACACAACTCAAATCCCAGTTCCTTGCTGAATCTTGATTTGGTTGGGTCTAGAAGCCTAAGATCAGAACCCAACTGCACCGACGGCGGCAACCTACAAGGTTCATCAACATCGAGCCATTCTATCTTAGCCACTCAAGGACTCAATCATGTTTCATTTTCAAGTTCATCGTCCATGCAGTCAAGGTCACTCAACGTTAAAAATGGTGCTCGATCTTTAGCACCATCTGATCATCATCATCATCATCATAATCATCATACAAATGTTGTCAAGAACCCCAAGAAAAGAACAAGAACTTCAAGAAGAGCGCCGACAACTGTTCTCACCACAGATACATCCAACTTTAGAGCAATGGTACAAGAATTCACTGGGATTGCGGTACCGCCATTTTCAGGTTCATCGTACTCTCGCCGGCTTGATCTTTTTGGCTCTGGCTCTGGCTCTGGCTCGGGTATCAATTCAGGAAATCTTGAACCAATGGGACCTCTTTACCCTCTTCGTCCTACAACTCAAAAGTTTCAACCAAACCCCTTTGTATCTTCTTCTTCCGTGATTGATGCTATCGCTGCTTCTACTAGTACTATTGCAACTAGCACTAAAGATGATACGATTACCACTTCCATTTCAGCTACAAGCCATAACTCTTTCCATTCACTTTCCAATAACAACTACCCACTGCTACATGATTTAGGCCTCAATAAAGAGCCTCAAAATATGTTGAACATGCAACAAAATTCAGCTCTCTCATTCCGGTCTCTTCTACAATCTCCTCTTAACCCTTCATTTAATATTCCTGGTTTTGGTGCAAAATCTCAAGGAAGTTTCGGTTTGCCTTCTTTCGAGGATCATTTGGGTTTGAGCCATGGGCATGGGCATGTTAATTCAAGCATTAGCAGGATACCAAGTCATGTAACTTCTGGTCAGGATCACTTGGGGTCTTTCAATGGCAATTATGGTAATTCATCTCAAAGGGTTGCTAGTTCTAAGTTGAATTATTCTGCTTCTCCATCAGATCTTCGCCAAGACAAGAGTTTGGAGAATGTTTCTTCCAGGGTTGAAGGAACAGTTGATTCATGGATTTGTCCTTCAGATTAGGAACACTTTGCCCGAAAAATCACTTTGAAGAAGATTTTTGCTGATCTAGTGATCACATTATCTTTAATTTCTTAGAAATAAATAAAAACTTTAGCCAAAAATCTATGAGCTGCATACTATATATCACTTAGAGTTGTAGATATCATATATTTCTTCTTAATTTTGTTTTACTATTATTCAATTTTGATGGTGTTCAATCCTTGGGGCACCGACTACCAAAGAGAATCCGTAATGACAAACTACATAGCAGCAGCAATTTCTTCCTCGTACCTTGTCTACTGATATCGAGAAAATTAAATACGTCGGTGCCGTGTTCATAAATGGTACTGCATTAATTTTTCTTGGAGTCATCTATTCCCATATGGTCCTGCAGTTAGGAAAGAAAGAAAGAAAGAAAGAAAGAAATCAGAATATTGCTACTTTCTAAGAGTGGTCCAAATCTTGTTTTCCTTGCTATAAGAATAGGACAACAAGGACCCTAGGCTAAGCGCCGTGTCCGAAAGTTTACTGAACTTGACTTGCTTAATTATTTAATTAAATGCTCAGCCAATTGTTAATTTTTAGTTAATTCTCTTTTAATCATACTGTTATCAATTCAATAATATATTAACCTTATAATAATCATGATTGTTGTTAGTTTCTTTACTTTATTATTATTATTATTATTATTATTATTATTATTATTATTATTATTATTATTTTGATGAGCAACTAATACCAACGAGATTATGGCATTTATCCTCGTGGTATGTCTCTTCCATGATATAACACATTTTATTTCACTTTTGGGATCGAGACGATTAGAGGAGCGATTGGTGGCAAGATCAGGGGAATCCTTACCTGCCGCAGTCATATACTGTTGATAATATGTTTTTATTCGAAAATTTATTAATTCTAAATTATGTATTTACAATAATAAGATTGTGTAATGAAACTCCAATCAAAAAAGTATAAATACAATGGAAGTTAAAAATCTTTGATATCTCTTTGGAGATTTCATATCTTACTCTAAGATTGCCAGCCAATCCCGTTAAGACATGTGCACAAGATGTTTCATGCTTCCCTTAACCAGAGACCGTATCTGGCTAATCGTTCCAAGACAAACTCTCATTATCCGTTTCACATAAGTTTAAAATTTTACTCCAAGGCCAGCTATTGTTTATTGTTTATTTATTATATAATAAGAATAAACATTACAGCTGCCAGAAATAGACAAATAAAAAATAATACACTAAACATCAATCCCACATATCACACATTATATATATCGTTGAAGAAATGGAGTGCGTGATTCACATGCTTTTAATATTATTAACAACTCAAATTATATATATATATATATATATAGAGAGAGAGAGAGAGAGAGAAGAAAAAAGAAATCTATTGCGTGGATGCTTAACATAATTGTGAAACGAGGAAGCCCGAGTACTTAGAACTTAGAAGTAAAAGGCAATTAATTGTTTACATAGATATGCATTAATTGGCTATCCTAAGTTTCCCTCACATGGTAGATTTTTTTAACCTTTAAAAGAAGATATTATTATTTGGATTATATTGATGAAGTAGAAATGAAGGATTTTATGTAAGACAAAGAGAGTTAAATCAATATTTAGTTAGAGAAAGACTTTTTAACGTATGGGTTAGGGTAAAAAGAGGACGAAAATAATAATTTGATATATATATAT
>JAXCLQ010000002.1:6933264-6962765 GCA_035584115.1 Cedrela odorata | reverse complement strand
TATATATATATATATATATATATGGAAACAATGGAAAGGGAGATGATTAGCCATGGCAATTTGTAAGAAGAAGACATGGTGAGAGGATGTAGTGACATGTGACTCTTTCTCTTTTGAAATCATGGTGGCCCATGCCAGAGAATAATCTGGTTTTTAGCAATGATGATATATTTCTCTCTTCCCTATCTATCCATCTACCTCTCACTCATCACTTTGTCCTCAGCTCCTCACTCATCATTCATCAGTTTTCAGGCTCATGTTTCGAACCGAAAAAGGGCAAAGTTTAGCTCTGTATATATATCAGTATATGCTCTCTCTTTTTCTCCCCTTCAATTCAGAGCCGACCAAAAGATTTATATATATAGAAACCTTTTACATAATGGACCATCAATTTCAATTAATTCCTAGCTAGCATAATATTATTACAAAATCACAATGTAATTGGAACCCTATCTTTATATCATAATTCAAGTTAATATATGTCGAAAGACATATAAGGTCAAAGAGAGAGATATTTGAGACAATCCATGTTACTCGTAAAACACTAATGAATCGGCATTATTATAACTTTATCTTCGATCCATGTTTTTCAATTCATGCTGTTGATCATGATGGCAGCTTTGGATTTAATTAACTAATAGTTTATTTTAATACATTGTGTTTTAATTGTGCAACTCAGCATACGCAATCAATGATGAAATTAGGTTAAATTCTTACGCAAGTGGGTCTATCCGAAGACTGATTACAAACCAAAAACTCGTAGCTTATAGACTTAAATGCATGCAATATTAGACCATAAGCTTCGGATCCTGCGAGAAGATTTGATTTCCTTTGACAATTCTTTGGCTTATAAAGTGGGTTAAAACGTTAATTATTTACAGCTGTATACACTAACGTTTAATTTCTATGCGTATCCATCTCGCTAAAAATAATAGTTTACACACGGAGCATGGTTTTGATGTGAATTTATATTAATTTTATTGGTAGAAATGAGCTAATTAATGACATAATTTGGTGTAGTTGTTGTTGTGCTAAGGGTAACTATCACAACTATTCACAAATATACTACCATTCGGCCATTACCTCTTTCAGTGAACATGTGAATTCACAGTAACTAGCACATATAGTACTTATATAGAGAGTTTGGACCTTACCATTCGTGCATGTACTAATTAATTAAACCCATTTGTGATTAACATAATATTCAATAAGACAAGCCAACTTAATTCTGAAGAGGTTGGTGTCCTGGATGTCTTTTTCGTAGTGCAGTTTGGTAGCCCTCTAGAGAAAAGCCATCCGTTGGAAAGACCGCCCGAAACCCACAAAAAAATATTGCAAATTTATGTGTGTGTGTGTGTGTGTGTGTGTGTTACAGTTAAAGTTGGTCAAGTTGAACCACCTAGTTCCCTATAGATTCATTTCTTTCGTCCTTTGGCTCTAGAAGGTTTGAAATCGTAGGCTACCATAGCTACCTAAGAACCATTTTTCAACTGGTTTTGCTTTCTCAAATATTTAACCCTAATAATTTTCATGACAAGTACTACTGGTATTTCTGTATCTGATTCCCTTTATGTAGCATGTTACGACTCAACGCAGCCGTGCGGATTTTTCAGCCTGACAGGATTTCACAGCTTTATCTTTTCACAGTAAAGTCTCGACAAAACGTGGTTAATAACTTATTAAGAGTAATTATACACAAAAAGGAAGGAAAAAATATGTCCACATTCAAGAAAACTAGTAAAATATTTGAATGCAAGCTAGCTAGTTTGGTGCATTTTTATTACATGAACTATCCTGAATTGAAAGGTTAGATTACATATCTGATACTTGACAAATTGCTGGGCAAAAGGTAGAAGCATAACAAGAAAATTATGGGGCTTTTGTAAACATAAAAACTAATTTGCGTCCGTTTAGTAGCTCTTACGTGATTTTCATGAACCCCACATGCTTGCCACTACAATTTTCCTTTTCGATTCATCAGTGCTGGGCACATATGTGTTAATAAAAACATATCTAACCATTGAAATTTGCGATGGCATGATGCCTTTTTTCATTAAAGAGCTAGAAATTAAACAAGCTTTTAGCCAGCACATTGTGTGCAGATAATAATTAATTACGAAAAACAATGTGAAATATTCTACGTTGGAAATTGTTGTGGAACTAGAATCCAATCTAAATGACATATAAAATTATGAGTGTTGTGTTGTGGGGCCATCATATATTCTGTATTTCTCTTCAATATTCTCCTTAAAAACAAAAGATAATTAGTTTATAAAAATGCCCTCTTCCACAATATCTTGCCACCCAAATCCTGATCCAATGTTTAATATAGTACAAATATTATTATTATTACATTTTTTAATCAGTGTTTAGGTTAATTTTTAGCTAAATGATAACATAAATCACATGACTAATGCAAATTAAGCTAAACATTAAACTATATGATATCAATCATGTCGTTACATCGGCCAACTGGTTATATATTATAATATGGATGATGATGGTTTTTATCAACTTATATGACATGAAAATGTCATAAGAATGGAGAGGGAAAATTAGACCCAAAAAACTAAAAGTTGGGCTGCAGTGTAAATAGTTGAAACATGAATTAGTGGAGTGGCGGGGCTGTGACTCACAGCGGAATGACGCAAAAAACGACGTCAGTGCCAGTTCATTGGTGCAAAGGAAAAAATTGCACGTGGCAGAAGGACCAAGTAAAGCGGGCAAAACCGCAAAAGGCGAGAATGAAGGAGGAAGGATCCACGTGTAGGGTTGGATGAGGAGATCCACGTGGGAGAAAAAAGGGGAGATCATGATTGACGGGAGATGTGGTGGAGCCCATATGAAGTGGGAGGCGGTGGCGAGGTGACGCTTTTTTGGTCTCAAATTTAAATTCAATTTGTGTAAAATGTACGAACGTAATCATGTTCATCCACCCCAGTCCCCTATGACATCATATACTTGATTCTGACCTCTACTGTCACTTTCCTTGTTTAAAAGTTTTTTCAAAAAAAATTATCGAAAATTTTAAAATTATTTATAAAATATTTTAAATACTATTTAATTAGTATATAATTATATTCTAATTTAAATTTTATTTTTAATATTAATTAAATTCAATAAATATTTAGATATAATTAATAGTTAAATATATGAATAAATACTTATATTTTTAATTTAAGTTATTGCATGTATAGTATTAATTAGCACCGACAAATAAGCACTTGAATTTTATTTTAATATAATAAATATTATATATTAATACATAAATAGATAAATTTTACTAAAAATTAATATTTTCAAACTCATTTTTAACTCTACATGTCATATAATACCAAACAAATTCTTAGTCATGTCCATCTCTTTTTTGAATTGGTGTTTGTGCGGTTGAATTCACCCTATTTTGTGTGAGCACATTACATGTTATGGTCATGGAGAAAGTAAATTTTATTTTACCCAAACAAAAATATATTAACATAAATTTACTTTACTATTAAAATCAGCAAGGATGAAGTGTTTGGAATGGGCTTAGAAAAGCCCAATAACGAAAACTTCTTCAATTTCTTACACGAGTTAAGTAAGCCCGATGGGCCCTACTGAGTTGAGATTCTCTCGTTTCCTATGTAAAAGGACAGTTGTAGAATCATATTCTTGTGTTGGGCTTTAGTACCCATAAACCAACCTCGGCCCAAAATCAAACTAAATTATAAATTTCGATTTTTTTTATTAATTTTTTTTTAAAGATAAGAAATTACAATGAAACAATTTGATTGAAATAAGGTAATAAATTTGCATACATAATTAAGTAAGTGTTGAACAAAGAACAACATCAACATAACATTGTAATTGATATTGCAAAAAATACGCGTTAATCTGCAGTCGAAAGAGAAGGTCATGTCACATAGCAGAGGCCTTATTAATTCCCATCTCATCTTAGCCCAATTTTACTGTAACATTAATAAGAGATACCATATTGGATACACACAGCATGGTCAATGACAAGTGGTCGTATTTATAGTTTCAATATTGGCAAATTGTAAGTTTTACGTGTATGACGGAAAATAGACGGCTCTAGCAAACAAGAAACCGTTAGAAAGTATTATGGCTTTGGTGGAATTTGGTAAGAAATTCTGACTAAATTGGGTAAAATATTGTTGGTGGAGCACACCCAAAACATTAATTTATTAGGTGATAAATTCAATATCAAACTATATTTTATTTAATATAAAAGGTAATACACTTTTAGTTACTCAATCATGTGACATGTCAATGCATATATCTAAGCCCACTTGATCAATTTTGTCCATTCTTACAATTTTTGAAGACTCATATTCTACGTAGTAATTTTCTATTAGGAAGTTAACTTGATTTGTATTATTTGTCCTTATAATTTTTGGAGATTCAAGTCCTATATAATAAATTTTTATTGGGACACTCACTTAACTTGTATTATCCATCTCTACAATCTTCGAGAATCTATAAACTACATGATAATTTTTTATTAAGATGTAAAGTGTTAGTATTTTAGAGTTCACATACGAATAAAAATTTAAATCTACTTTAATATTATTTGTTATAGGCTAAATATTAGCTATCGATTTAAAAAATTAACCTATTAAATAATATTATTTACTCACTCTTATAACATATTTTATCTGACATGGAACGGACAAGCACCATAAAGCGACGGAGGATAGATCCTAGAATAAGTATAGAAGCCAAAAACAGAGAAAGAAATATATTATTCAACATTTGGTTCCTCGAAATGAAAAAAATTCTCAGTTATGCCCAAGGATTCATTCTGACAGTAAAAGCCCATTCGAAAAATAGCATACCAAGAGAATTAAGGGAGACGTGTCAGGAGTGTGGATTTAAGAATTGGGCCTGGAGGCGATGTTGCACTTAAAAGTTCATGAGCAGTAAGACATACTGATGTCATGGGATGAGCTGCTGGTTTATATGTTTGAATGACAACATCAGCGAAGAAACCGTGTGTGAATGAATATAGGATACACAATTTAACGTACAGATTAAACCAATCATAGTGTATAATTCCTGCTGTCATGGAGCCAACTAATTTAAGTAACTGAATATTAAAAATTTCAGTTATTATAATTATAAAAAAAACATAGTCTTTCTGTTTCATTCATACGAGGGTCTGATTTTGATTAAGCACATAAATGAAATATTCAGTACTATATAAGTGAAGAACTATTTCCCATGACTTACTAGCCAGTCGTATTTATTTTATAGTCATTAAGCTTTTCTTGAGCAGGTAGTCGTTTCTAGGCTCTGAATGGCATTGTCCTTGCAATAGTTGCACCTGCAATCCAATCCCTTGTTGCTGATCCTACTGGTGATAGCAACCGTGGTGTGGCTTTTGGATGGCTGCAGCTAACAAGCAACCTTGGTTCAATTATTGGTGAACTCTTTTCAGTTTTGATAGCTCCAATAACATTGATGGGAATTCCTGGTTGGCGGATTTCGTCCCAGATTGTTGGACTAGTCAGTGTTGTCGTAGGCATATTAGTCCGCCTCTTTTCAAATGATCCTCACTTTTCAGATGATGGTACAAAAATTGGCGACCAAGTTTCAAGTAAATCCTTTTGGTCAAAAGTGAAGGACCTGGCACAGGAAGCCAAGTCAGTTGTTAAAATTCCATCTTTCCAGATTATTGTGGCTCAGGGTGTCACAGGTTCATTCCCCTGGTCTGCTCTGTCATTTGCCGCAATGTGGTTGGAGCTTATTGGATTCTCCCATGAGAAAACTGCATTCTTGATAGCGTTGTTTGTAATTGCCAGTTCCCTTGGAGGACTGTTTGGAGGTAGGATGGGGAATTTCCTTTCTTTGCGTCTTCCAAATTCTGGAAGGATAATTCTGGCGCAGATTAGCACAGCCCATCCCTCTAGCAGCATTACTTCTGCTGGTTTTACCTGATGATCCATCCACAGCTGTTATGCGTGGTTTCGTCTTGGTCATCATAGGGTTGTTCATATCCTGGAATGCTCCAGCTACTAAAAAGTACAGCCGCTCAAACATAAATTTCTTCTTCCTCTGGAAATATGTTAATATTATTTGCATTAAAATCCAACTTTCTGCAGAAAACTGAAAAAAAATTTATTAACGTTCATTATGTGGTTTATGCAGTCCAATTTTTGCAGAGAGAGTTCCTGAGAAGTCCCGGACTAGTGTCTATGCTTTGGACCGATCTTTCGAGTCCATACTATCATCATTTGCACCTCCTGTAGTTGGGATACTGGCTTAGCATGTTTACGGTTATAAGCCTGTTCCGAAAGGATCCAGCGTATCTGAGGAGATTGCCACAGATAGGGAGAATGCCGCATCTTTGGCCAAGGCACTTTACACAGCACTAGGAATACCTATGGCTCTCTGTTGTCTCATCTATTCATTCTTATATTCCACCTATCTAAGAGATAAGGAGCGAGCTAGGATGGAATCACTAATTGGATCAGAGATGCAACAATTAGAGACCAGTGATTTGCCTTCAGGTGGTGAATTTTCTCGAGTTATATTTGCTGAATCAGAAGTAACTTCTGTTAAGGACAGAAGTGCTATCGAAATGGAATGTGAAGAGGAAGATGGTCTTGATCTCGATGATAATGATGATAAGACATTGCTTTACCGCCAGCTAATGTTCTCCAATTTAGGTGAGCTGATGTTGTTATTGATCTTAACGACTGTGATGAAAAGACTTGTTTTTCTACAGGTAACACACTGACACATTAGTTGAATTTTAACTCAACGAAGTTGAAGTTTTTAACAACCAAATCAGCCCTATATCCAGCTTATCAGAAAAAGAATTTTCGGATTGGCATTAATCATAGGGAAAATCATGTATTCTGATGAAAAGTGAAAAACTTCATCCGGGGCATCAAAATACCATGAATTTTATAGAAGCCATATAAGAGTTCTTTTCAGATCTTTAGCCAGAGATTACCATCAGAAAGAAGTATGACAAAGAGAACCAATTGCATGGTGAAAAGTTGTCATACAAACCATTTCCTGGGTGGTTGCACGGTGTATAGTTGAATGAGTTTAATATATCTGTTTGATATAGGAAGTAGAACTTAGTGATTGAAATTGAGAGGACTTGCTGACACCAGTTCTTAATTTTTCAAAGAAACGTGTTCCTCAATTTGATACAATTCCAATCTTGTGGTAGAATTAAATGTCCTGAAAATGTAGTTAACGTGTCCACCTGATAATGAAATCTCTAAAACTTATTCTGATGTTGATGCCTGATTTAGAGAATCGTAAAAGTTACAGTAATTGGCAGATTTGAAAAAAAAAAATTGCGTTGGCTGTGAGAATATTCTTTTGGTAAATTGAAGATTTTGAGGATTCATGTTCATAAGTAACCAATCAACACGTATTGCAACATAGGCCTGGTTGCATTGTATAGCTGGAGAGGCAAGGATACTACGGTCTGAAGTTTTGAATTTCATGTAAACATATCAAAATGAGTATTCCTAATTGAACGGCCAAAGTTGACGGCAAGTGAAAATTACAGCCTACAACATTTTTGAATTCTGAAAAGTTGAAAAAAACTCAAGAGTCGGTACTTTGATTCGATCATCTTTATATGAATTTTTAACAGAAGTACCCGGGGCACAAGCTTTCTTCACCTCTGGTTTTGTTCCACGTACCCAAGGAATTGTTTCATATTCACAGTTCTTAAACCCTATATTCCTACACTGCCCAAGTATCATCTATAACAAAAGGACAGTAGTTTATTCGGAAACAGACATCTGATAAAAGCAGCTTTGTAGCTTAAAATAATTTGAGAGGACACTCAGGAGAGCAGTCACAGAGAGGGCACTAAATGTTAGTTAGGTTTTGTAGCAGTAAACATTACAAAACGTTGATTCCTTGTGCATTTAAAACAAACCAGCCCACAGGCTCTGCAGAGATCTTCTATTTCCAGCTCAGCCAGAAAAGCGTAACTGCTGGATATTAACAACATGTTCTGTACGAGGAACACAGTTTTCCACCATCTGCAGCAGGTAAAGACAACAAATATAATGTCAAAGTCGGTCACTTTTAAGTAAAGATTATCCAGTAAACTTGATAAACTTGATTAAGATAGTTAAGAAGCCGGTACAAGACAACAGTATAGCAGAAGATTGACACAATACAACTAATTGAAATTGCAATAATCCCTTTTTGGGACTGTCAATTCAAATCCAATATAACATGTTGACCTGATTCCCAATATCATCCATGCATTATTCAAGCTGAGAAAACAAACCTGGCGTAGAAGCCTCAAAAATGGAATAAGATTAAAAGGCCCATCGAGTATGTAGGTGGTACCAACACACTCCTCCAGGATGCAAAATTCGACTTATTTCAGCAACCTACAATAGTTTAGCCACGACATCATTTAAAGCTCACTGATAAAGCTTGAACAACACGGACTAGGATATTATACTCTAAAGTAGCAATAGATGAAGTAGGGAGACTACTGCCACTTGAAAGATGCAGTAAAAGCATCTCAAAATTTAGAACATAAATCCATACATAGGAAACTGGCATAAAAAAAAATCCTGTAGGTTCTCATGAATTAAAATATCTAAGGCTGTTTCCATTTGATACAAAATACATCTTCAGAAAGCATCAGTGAGCTGATTTTTCATTCAAAGCGTTTTCAGAAGTCAACCAAGGAAACATTTCTGATGAACTCAAACTGCTCTGAAAGTTCTGCCACTATCCTGACACAATGTACAAAACAAGATGTAACTAAGTGCTTATGAACGATATTGAAGTATATTTTTCCACCAGTTTGAGCAAAATGGGGGAACTCATATTTCAAAATCATTATAAACTAGTAAATTGGGCACAATAGTAACAATTATTCTCAAACACCACATTCAAAGAAAATGCTTAAGGCTGTTGATGTCAAAGACCAACAGTGTATACCAGCACCAGCAAGCACTGCATCAATCGAACTTGATGCAAACGGAAGTCTAGAGATATAAGCTCTGACTAAGACAAAGTTCCTAAAGGATAAGAAAATGCACAATCAGGCATAGATTTAGATTCTCAAATTATTGAATGAAAGATTAAAGTTAACTGTACTCCTTTGGAAAGTTCTCTTCCTGCTTAACAAATTCATAACACCGCTGCAGCATGTTCTCCGAGTAATCCAGAGCAATCACAAGAGAAAACAATCCACTGCTGCAACTAGCATCAATGATGTTTCGACCTAAAACTTGCTTTAGGTAATCCTTCATCAATTCAAACTGCAATTAAGATCATTATTTTGGTTAGTACCTCTACCATTATGAAGAATATGAAAAGACAATGTCATGCAGTAGCCCAAAAAATCAACAATTTATTTCACATCAGTGCTACAACAAACAAGTATGATGACAAACAAGTGCCCACATTCATTAGCATTTTGATGCTGTCCATCATGTACTTGACAGTACTAAAATGAGTGTATTTGTTTCTCCACATCATAATAATAAAAAAAAAGTACATTTGAGGATTTCCCAAAAAGACTTTTAGATTAATCAATTTTGGTAAGATCAATGATTTACACAAAAAAAAATGCAATAACAAAAGACAGATTGATCAATCAGTTCTAATCTTGGTCTTAGATAATTAGATGTTATTATGTGCATATATGTCTGCTGCCAACACCAGCCACCATTAACTGCTAAAAAATAAAAATTGATTGAATAAGATGTAACCTTTTAAAAATTTTATAAATACATTGCCCCATAAGATTAAATTACAACTGAAATGAAAGACTCACTTAGCCAAATCCTTATAAAAGAAAATAATCACAAAATACAAATATGCAATAGAGAAACAGTCACATTGCCTCCTTCTCTGGGCCTGGAAAACCACCCCATACAAAGTTTTGATGCCAGCCCCTCTCATAGAGAAATGAAATTAATGGGAGCCTGATTCAACATATTATCAATAGATGTCATAAGGTACATATAAAACTTATGCTATAGTATTGCACACTCTTAAAATGCAAGATAATGCCAAATGTGACAGCAATGACAATAGCACAAACTCATGTTGAACACGAAGGATCCATATAAACAGAATAATCTCTTCATTCAAAATATAATGAAACAATAGATGCACTGGTCATTATATTATTAGAACAAAAATACTGGTTTCTACAGTTTTGGCAAGTTCCTGGATTGCAAGCGAAAAAAACAAATGGAGCAAGATTTATACGGAGTATAATTTGTCCAGTTAAGCTCAATTTTAAGACCATATTACCACTAAAATTCATGAGAATTAAAACAAACAATACCTGAAAAATTCAGCGGCAGCAGGCATCGATTCACCATAACCTTTTTGCCCCACTAGCTTCAGTCAGATGAAAATGCATTTCCTTGCCGCTGTAAGTCTTTTTACAAGAGTTACATTGCAAACTAGACCCAGCTGCAGATTCACTGAAAGAAACCTCAACCAATTCAGACATAAACAAAAGAAAAAAAAATGAAGAAATGAAAAAAGAAGGAATTAATTGGACGAACCATTTATTTGAATGGAAAATTAAATGACTTACACAGACAAGCACGAATCCCCGATCAACGTCATAGGTTGATAACATATGGGACAAGCTAAAACATTCTTGCTTGTGCTAACTTCCTTCTCAACAACAACCGGTTCCTAAAGCAACAAAAAGAAAATTACAATACAAAAACATCAATTCCCCATCATAAAGAATCTGGCATGCATACCGTTGGTTTGGTTCCGACGAAGGATGCTGAAGAAGCACGAACAATCGCCGCAAAAGTCTGTCTAAGGATTGGCGTAACTGTCGCCATGGACATATTCAAAGTGTCATTTTCTGCTGACATTTCTGTTCTTTGTTTGATTAAGGAGGTTACATACAAACTTTTCTCTGTCCATCAATTTAATCATTATTTGTATATACGACATTGATGTTTACTCAAGATTTTCTTTCCCTTTTCTCGGAACCACATTTTCATGTAACCATCCTTACAATCTTGAGTCCACAATAATATTTTGTCATATAATATAATATTAATCCTAGACCTCTTTTGGCACCAGTTAAACTATATATATAATTGATATATTTACGGAATATAATATTACCAACAATTATAAATATTAAGTAATTTGTAATAAAATTTAATTTTTATTGACATTATAACTTATATTATTATTATTACATGGCTTATAAATATGTATTTTGTAAATTTTCGTTCACTATGTAAATATATAATAATATAATATTAATTTATATAAATGAGTTTATATAATAATTAAAAGAGAAGTATCAAAAATAAAATAGGAAGGCGGTCCGGGCATTATTGTACATAAAACAACTGGAGTGAACGAGATTTTTCGAGTTACCAAATGAGAGACAGGTGTGGTACTGCCATTGGTCATTGTACTACATAACTTTAACTTATTAACCAATGATCATAATAGTAACAGTTAGTAGTTTCAAGCGATAGGGGAGATTGTTAATATTATTTAATTAAGGGAAGATAATTAAAAAAAAAAACAAAGAGAAAGAACAACCTAGGAAAGGAAAGTCGACGTTATAGCCTTCTTTAAGGAATCTCCTCAACTGTTTCGCTTGTTGGGTATGTTCCAAGTTAGGTTTGCACTGCAGTGTGGGACACATCATTATTTTCCACGCTTTCTGTAGGCTCCACTGTTCCTTTGCTCTTTACAAATATTTATTATATTTTTTTTCTTCTTTTACCCTTAGTTTTCAATAACGATGGTTGGTTTGTTTTATGGAAATATTACGTTGCTATCTATTTTTGTAATTTAATTATATTTTTTAAAAAATTAAAAAAAATAATACTAGCGTTAATGTATTTTAATTAGTACGTAATTATATAATAATTTAAAATTTAATTTTAATATTAATTAAATTTGATAAATATCTTTAAAATAAATGTTAAATATATAATTTTTTTAATTAAATAATAAAACTATACTATAGTTTTACATAAATTTATGAGCGTAAAATGAACGAATTACATTAAATATGTGATAAATTTGTATAAATAAAATTTATATTTATAATATTATATTATTAATGATGTTTTAGAGCCGATCCGCGGTTTGGGCGTTGCTAATCAAATCAACTTTCTATTTTGGGCAATGAATGAAGGACGTGATGGCAAGTCAGAAAAAGGGTCGGGTTCTTAAAGTAATTTCTTAC
This sequence comes from Cedrela odorata, assembly GCA_035584115.1. NCBI lineage: Eukaryota > Viridiplantae > Streptophyta > Magnoliopsida > Sapindales > Meliaceae > Cedrela > Cedrela odorata. The sequence continues at coordinate 6,950,569 of JAXCLQ010000002.1, read as the reverse complement.
ATTTAGAACGGCTTCTTTGTCAATTAGCATAAATCAGAATTTTAAAATGTCCGAATTCCCGCAGCGGAAGCCTAGATGCAAGTTAGGAGATTACCTTTATTTACCTTGTCCGACGAATCACTTTATCGTTACGCCAGCAACCGTCTAAACCACACAAAGAACATTTTCATGACGCAAATGCCCCTCCAAATGACCGCTCATACCCTTATGTTAGTATGGCTAATAAAGTAACACGGCCTAAAAATTACGCTTTATATTGATTTGTTATTTTGAGAGACGAGGGGTTTTTTTTTTTTTTTTTTTTTTTTTTTAAATGTAGACGGTTTTATGATTTTGCAAATTAAATTAGTGTACAAACTCTTAATTGTTCATTTATTTTTAATTTATATGGTAAAAATAATTAGCAACTTAATAATATTAAATATTATTTTTTAAATTTTTATAGACTAACTAAAAGATATCTCCTCTGAGATATACCAAAATAACATATAAATATATATGTTAAAATCATAAATACCTCCTTTAAATATAATGAATTTTTTTTTAATTTTTAAGTAAAATACCCTTCTATTTTATTTTATTTTATTTTTACGTAAAAATTATATTTGAAGATATTTTTATTAATAATTTTTTTTAAAGTTAAAATTTAATTTTAACAAAGTAATTTGTTAATGAAAATAAAACAAAACAAAATTAAAAAAATTCACTAATTGTTTATTTTTATATTCAAAAATATTTTTAATAATTTATTTAAAAATATTTTTTTGAGAGTAAAAAATAAAAACGTGCATGTTTAATATTTATAGATTATAAAATATTTCGAAAAACTTAATAAGTGAATTTTATACTTAAAAATAAAAGAAAAAATAATAAAGAAATTATTTTAATATATTTTTTTTAAAAAAATAGAAGAGTAATTATATATTTTTTAATGAAAAAATAATTTTTTTTATTATATTCAAGAGAGAAATATATAATTTTTATATATAATTCTATTTACATATTATTTTGATAAATTTCAAGAGAGGTACCATTAATTACCCATTTTTTTTATATAAATAATTAAGATTTAATATTTTCTCTAAATCTCATATATTTTCATTATAAGATGAATACGTATTGTCTAGTCACTTCTTATGGGGAGGATGCTATATTCACCACACATGAAACTTGGTATATGCCCCCACAAAAAAATGATGTTGTTTCTAGATGAATATGGCATCAAAGGCAACAATTTGATTGCTTTCCTCACGTGGATCTAGAAATAAATAAATAAATAAATAAAGAAGAAGAAGATGATGGATGCATTTCTTAGAGTAGCAACGAGGAGAGTATCTCTTTCAAACTTATGGCTTCATTTTGTTACCTTAAAAAAGAAGAATAAATTCTTACTCCATTATAAAATTTGGTTACCTTTAAGCAGGAGGAGACTATCTTATGAATAATACAAGGCCACTAATTCTAATTAAGTTCACAAGAAACGCCCAAAAGATTTTACTGCATTATATACCAATAATGCTCATTGTAATAATTAAGTTTGCCCTCTTATTCTTAACCATCCATTACAAAAAAAAAAAAAAAAAAACAAATTAAAGTTTGATAAAAATGAATTTATTTATACTATTTATAAAATTAAGTTGCTTTAGAGATATAATTTTTCCTTAAATGGGACGGATTAAAAGTGTTTCAATTTTCACTTTTGGGTGCATCCACGTGGCAAATGGGCAGAGGGAAACTTAGGCATCACTATTTCCTGGGTCATTGAAGTAAATTCACTATCATTAACCGGTTAATCTTCCGATGAACCGGCACGTGGCGGTGGATTCACAATCAGATCGCAAAGAGGACAGTACAATACAGAATTTAAATTCGGTAGTGGAGGAGAGAGAAAACTGGTGGACGGTTATATAATCCACATTTCAAATTTCTTTTTCTTTGCTTTAAAAACAGAACAAAGAGCTGTAGTAGCTGCTACTCTTTATTTTAGCTATCTTCTCACTCATCATCACTTCCAAAAGCAAACTTTAAAGCAAGAAAGAAAGTTCCAGATCAGGGGGGACACTTTTGTCATTTCAACCGATCCCTCCATTCTTCACTCCATCATTTTCTTGCTCTCTGCGTCCGAAAACAGAGCAACGGCAAACAGTGTCTTTACACTAGACTTGCTGGAGAATAAGAGCAACTCTCACACTCTTTATATTCGCTAACTTGCTTGCTAATTTGTATGAAGTAATAATTGTTGTTGCTGAAAGCTTTAAGAGTAAAAATGGAGAGAACCACTCCAGTGAGAAACCCACACGCATCAACGGCAGATCTGCTCGTTTGGTCCGAAAATCCACCGTCCGATTCCCCCTCTCAAGCCTCCGCCACGCGCTCCTCGTCGCGCGCACAGGTAGGTGCATTTCATTACATTTCTTTTTTTAAATTTAAATTTTGTTGATTTTCAGAACTTCGTTTGGTTATTTCCTTCCTTTTCCCGATGAGTTCACGTGGTGCAATGGCAGCCGTCGGATGGGATCCGCAAGGTGGTGTTTGGTGGTCAGGTAACGGACGAGGAATCTGAGAGCTTAAACAAAAGGTAAGATCTGCTTCACCTTTAAATTTAGTTTTGTTATTTTTCATTTTTATGGCAATAAATGCTTGTACATGGTTCTGAAATTTGTTTTGGTTTGTTCAATATACATATATATTGTTGTTTGGTCCATCTTTTGTCTGAACTGTTCACGATTTCTATTAATGTTTCAGTTGTCTTGTCTGCAAGGGACTTCAAAACTTGTTACATAGAATTGACTTTGAATATTGTTTGTGAATATGCCTTTTATTTACAATTCTGTGCTCCATCTTCTTTTGAGGTTTGATCTGTCGGGTTATCCTTGATCAATATCCTTGTTTCGCCCTGTAAATGTTAACTGTACCAATGCCTTTTAAATCTCTGTAATTGAAATGAGTAATGACAAACTCTACTAAATTAGTTTAGCTGTTTAGCTTCCACAAATTAGAAATTTATCAAACTGTAGTATGCTCGATCTTTAACTCCTGGTATTAATCCTATTGGTCTTGATCTATCATGGGCCAACTGGGTGGTGTAGCATCCTTGTTAATATTAGTTGAATCCATGAAAATAAATTTTAGACATAATGTTAACTAAGGAAGCTTCACTTATGGATTATAAATTGGATTTTCTAACTAATCATTGTATTGGAACTATTAATCTTCAGCATTGGCATTTCTTTTGGTCCAAAATGACATTTCTCAATCAGTTGAAAACCAGTGATGGTCATCCATTCTTGAGTCTGAACTTGTGAGATTTCTTTTGTTTTGTTTTTTTTTTTAAAAATAAAAACTAATTCTAGAAACCAGCATGATCCAATATTAAATTTCTACCATGTGTCAGTTAATCTCAAGCTTTTGTGTTTGGGAGTGTGTGGCTGGTAAAACATGAAGGATTGATGAGATAGAGTAGGCTGTTTGGAAACAATGCGATTGAACATCCATAAACTTGCTTTCCTTTTCCATACCTACCTTTCATAGTCACAGTGTATCCCTAAATATCAACTTTCATCTCACTATTGCAATTTTAATGCAAATAACTGAAATAGAGATCAATTTGCTATGTCAATATAACGTTATAAAACTCATTATTTAGAAAAAATAAACTGTTTGTCTTTTGTTTGGGCTAATTGCAACTTCTTGACTATTTATGGAAGACTCAAACCATTGACTTTGTATTTTGCAGGAAACCTTGTTCAGGGTATAAAATGAAAGAAATGACTGGTAGTGGCATATTTGCAGCTGGTGGGGAAAATGACGCAACAGAATCCGGTAGTGCCAATCCTACTCCAAATAACAGAACAGGACTACGAATGTATCAGGTACTTAGTTCTTGCAGATTTAGAACTCATAGGTTTCTTTTGTTCATATAATTGGGAATTTGGCACACAAGGATATACTTTCTAGTAACTGACTATTTTGTCTGCTGATGTTTGGAATTGCAGCAAGCAATTACTGGAATCAATCATATCTCATTTGCTGAGGAAGAGGGCACTTCACCCAAAAAGCCTACAACTCTGCCTGAGGTGGCTAAGCAGCGTGAGCTGAGTGGGTCACTGGACAGTGAGTCAGAGGCAAAGTTGAAGAAGCAGACTTCTGATGCTAAGTGCAAGGAGCTTAGCGGACATGATATCTTTGCACCCCCTCCTGAAATTTTACCACGGCCGGCTGTGCGAGCCTTGGCATTGAAGGAAAACTTTGACTTGGGAGAACCTGCTCCAAGTGATGTATGGACATCTGTCAAAGTCTCTAACGTGAGTGATTTGTGAGGACACATAAACAACTTACTTAGTCCTCCCTCCGAACCTACTTCCCTTTTGCTTTCTCTATGGCAACTTTTAGGATTAAATTGAGAGGTTGCATTGGGCATCAAGCATGCTAGCCAATGAACCTTAATTAAACGAATTCTTAATTATATAAGTTGAAGAGAAAAAGGGTTTCATGAAGTTATCCTGTATTTAGGTTCAATTAAGTCATTTGTTCAGTTGTGTTCTCTTGAGATGGTTTGGAGTAATGGAATAAGTGGCAAGGAACAAGTGTGTGGGGAGGATGACTAATTGATTATATTCACTGTGGACCTTAGTTATATCCACAAGGCATGACTCTGGCATTGGGACACGTGGTTTTGTCCAGTTTAGTTCCAATTTTACTCTATGGTCTGCATCTTGTTTTTCCAGTTATTTAATAGATCTAACTGCATTTTAACCTGGATTTTATTTTGTAGCCTGCTGGAGGTCAGAGCAGTATAACGTCTAGTGAGGAACCTGGGGTGAAGACAGCAAAGAAGATTTATGACAAGAAGTTTTCTGAGCTTTCAGGAAATGACATATTCAAGGGTGATGTTCCTCCAACATCTGTTGAGAAGGCACTGAGTGTGGCAAAACGGCGGGAGATGAGTGGCAATGACATTTTTGCTGACGGGAAGGTAGAGTCTCGAGATTATCTGGGTGGTGTGCGCAAGCCTCCGGGTGGCGAGAGCAGCATTGCCTTGGTTTAACTTGTTAGGTCTAACTCTATTTATTTTTATACACCATGTCTGGTTTTTTGTTATCTTATTCGTAGTGGGGTGTGTGATTATATCATTTGACCTTTGCATTGTGGGTTTTGGGAATCTTGTTCTAGGTTTTAACATGTTGCCAGAGCTATGGACTGTCTACTAATTTGGTTTGTATGTCCATAATCTTGTGCTTTTCCGTGCTTGTTCTAGTGATTTGTCTGTTTACCAGGGTTTAATTTTATTTCTTAGTGATACATTGATAATCATTATATTATTTTTGATTTAATGTCCGTCTCTGTTAAGCTCCCACATTATTTATACGCTTGCCAAACTTCTGTACGTTCAATTAGGGCGTATGTTTCTTTAACCAATCCAACATACTGTATCCAAATCGAAGAGCTGGCTTAACGTGCTCTGCAAAGGGGAATCTTGGCTTGAGGTGCTCCAACGATACAGATATGTACATTATATTTTTTGCTACGATGAAAATTGAAATGTCATACTTAAGCATGCCATGTAATAATATGGTGTGAAATATGAACCATGGAATCCGAATGAGTAACGTATCTTGAAGATTGTTACCCTACGAAGAGGAATACACCGCACTCACTGGTATTGATTGATAGGGGATTTCGGTGTGATTTTATGTTTTTTCAAGTTATCCTTTTTTATTTAAATTGTATTTAAAATTTTACATTCCTCTACAAATGCACGGAAGCTGCTGAGAATTTGATGGGAAACCTTGTGTTCAATTTCTTTTAATGTAGTCAAAACACAAAAGAGGAGAGCAGAGGAGAGGACAGAAAAGAACTCCCAACAGAATCGTCGTCTTATGATTTACCTCGCAGTTGCATCGCATATGCGGAGAATTACGTTTGTAATTCAATATATGTAGACTTTTTGGCTTTGGAATTTCAGGAGCAGCACTCCGCGACTTGGCTGAATGGGTGCGGTTCTCTACTTTCCTTGTCTTCTTGTACCAAGTAAAAAAAAAAAGAAAAGAAACTATGATGATGGTGAGAGAGAAAAGAGAGCCTGTTACTTGTGCATACGCACAGTTACTTTTCTTTGACGTGAACACAAACAATTGAGGACAAAATTAAGCAATATTTTATGTGGAAAAGTTAGTATATGACAAAACAAGTTCGGGTGATTTTTAAAATGAAAATAGAATTGTTTTTTGGTAAATAAGATGAAGAGTCATGACCAACAAAATTCCTACGATTTGATTTATTTCGGTTGCAAGATTTACAGTTACAGCTTCAAATTTTAATTTGATTTTTCTGTTGGGTTGTTCGTGTGAGTTGAGTTAAAAGAATGTTACAGATCCGCTATCAGGGTCAAAAATATCAATGAGAAAAATAAGCAGAGAGGTCAGGATTCTGTTTAGCTTAGACCTCATAACTAACAAATCAATTTTATTTGTTTTTTTTTAAAGATTAATTAATTTTATAAACTTTAAATAAATAAAAAAAAAAGTTACCAGTCACTGCTGCACTTTTTCTTTCTGACTCTTCTGTGCAAGGTGGTGCGCGGCCTCGACTTCATTTTCATGGCGAGTGTGAGCAGTGGCACACCGTACACACTCACTTTCATATAACCGTCAATAGCAAACAAAATACTCATTCTCTCTGTCTCTCTGTCTCTCTGTCTCTCTCTCTTCCTCTTTTGATACTCCATTAAAAAAAAAAAATCCAAACCCAGAAATCAAACCAGACCAAAATGACACCCACTCACAAAATTTAAAATTCTTCACTTTCATCACGAGAAATTATCTTCATCGCTTGGGTTTTGGTTCTTTGATATTGGGTGGTCTTTTGTTTTTCAATTTCTGTTTTCTAATACTAACTCTGTTTCTCTCTCTCTCTCTCTCTATATATATATATATATATTTGTAAAGTATATTGCTTATTTTTAATGATGGATAAGCTTCCTGAGAAAGAGGGAAAGAGACTTATAGAGAAAATGAAGAGAGAGGAGGAGATTGAAAAGTTTTTGAATGAGATTAATAACTCTCCATATCTCAATCTCGCTCATCAACACACGTTTGTGAGTGGTTCGCCTTTTACTAGAGTTTCTCTGCAATCAACAGAGCACTCCTCTCCTTCAAGTTCTTGTTTTTCTAGCAATGGGTTTTACTTTCCCGAGGATGATGTTTCACCATTTTCAAAAACGAGTGTTCCCTATAATATTGAGAATACTAACAAGTATAAAACACAAAGCGCCACGGGTTGTGCTAATGCGTTGTGGGTGGATTCTAAATCAAATGATTCTTGTTATTATAGGGAGACTGTTAATGAGAGTTTGGAATATGAACTGGGTTTGTGTGAAAATCTTTATAGAATGAATATCGGAGAGGAACATATGGATCATAGTGCTAAAATGAAGAGGCTTGAGGTGGACCCAGTTGCGGTCGGCTTTGGATTTTCTGATGGTTCTTTGGGTGGGAGTGTCCCTTATAATGTTGAAAAATATGGCACATTTGATGGTTTCAACTATGGTGCTTCTGATTATCAAGGATTAAATTCTTCTCATAGTACAGTTTCTATGAGTCTTGATGATGAAACCAAGTCTTTACTCATTGGTTTTGGTGGTGGATATTACGAGGGTGACTTTAAGGAGTCTAATTTTTCTTTAAATCATTCTGACGATTTGCGTATCAGTTCAAGTGACAGTAACCTAAGGCATCACCTTTTTGAGCAGGGAATGGAACAGAGAAAGAACTGGACTAACGTGGGGTCTCGCTTACAGAATCCATCTAGGATCAGGCCTTATATTAATGATGTTTTGCTTGGCTCACAGCTTCCTGAATTGGATTCTAACCGAGATATTGGTGTTATGAATCATTTGTTTTCCAATCAGTTGATGCATCGCGAGTCTGATTCAGATTTTGACAATCTGTTGTATTATCCTTCAATGTTGAAAGAAAGGACTGGTACACTGCCAAACAACAGAGTTTCTGAGTTTCTTACGCCTGTGAATGTAGCTGCTGGGGCTATAGAAGGTTTTGGTTGTGAAGATAGTTTTATCATACAAGGAAAAAGTGTTAGTCATGTAGTCAACAAGGGACGTGATTCATTGAGGGGTCACAAGAAGAACCACTTCAACGAGATTACAACAAGAAACCCACTAGCGAAAATCTCTAAACTTCACAGTTATGCCTGTGATGGAGGAATTGGTGATAATGGTCAGAGCCAAATCAGTTGTCATTATCCATTGCATGTGCTGCCAAGTTCCAGTTCCTTGGCTGAGTCCCGTGGTTATATATACTCACTGGCAAAGGACCAAAATGGTTGTCGGTTCTTACAAAGGGTGTTTGATGAGGGAACTTATCTAGATTTGAAAATCATATTTGACGAGGTCATTGATCATATTGCTGAGCTCATGATGGAGCAATTTGGCAACTACCTTGTGCAGAAGTTGTTGAATGTGTGCTCTGAAGAACAAAGGATGCAGATTCTGCTCGTGGTAACCAAAGAACCAGGACAACTTGTCAGAGTTTGCTTAAATACATATGGGTAAATCCTTTATAAATGAATTACAACTTGTATTGAAACAATTATTCTTGCAAATTTTTGTTTATTTCCAAATAAAATTGGTGATTTTGTGTTATGGTTATCAGCACACGTGTGGTACAGAAGTTGATTGAGACCCTCAAAACCAGGCAGCAGATTTCACTGGTCAAAGCAGCGTTGAAACCAGGCTTTCTTGATCTTATTAAAGATCTGAACGGAAATCATGTGTTACAACGCTGCTTGCAATGCCTTAGCAATGAAGATAACGAGGTATAGGTCATTCTCTCCTTATCATTTAATCTAACAGTTCAGTTTAGTTTTTAATATCGAATGTCGTAGATGTTCTTAGGTTTCTTTTTCATTTTTGTTAAGAATGCTCTGCAAGCTTGCATTATCTTCTTATTTAGAGAATTTGATATTTTGATAAGCCATTTATTCACAATAGACTATGCATTTTGCCATGACATTCTCCGCCAAAAAGAACAAAAAAAAAAAAAAAATGAAGAAAATTTGCATCTTCCTGTAAATTTTATGTGCATCTGATGATATCAACCTCACTCATCAGAGCTAATACCAGTATCTTGGGATACCCCATATGGATCTTTTCGCCATTCTGCTTCGTGCATGTATCAGAGGCATAGAATGAGTAACAATTTTATGTAATTTATTTTAACATGCTTATGATAGGTTAATTAATTAATAAGCAAACTGATCAACAGACAACAGTGATTAATCTCACATATATTTAAGGGGCAAACAACAGAATTCCTGCTTTACATTGGCATCGCATGAGCAGCTTTTTTGAGTACTTCCTGGTAATAAAATAACCTTTTTTGAAATGTTAACTTCACTTTAAAATTCCATCAATCATTCTCAATCCGTTGTTCCAGAGTGTTAAGTTCAGTTTCTGCTCTTTAATGGTTTCACCTTAGCCTGGAGGGACGAGAGAAATTTGGAATCATTTCTAGAAGTTCTTAAGTCATGGGTTCTAATGATTAGACCAAATCATAAATATTATTTCCTGAGTGGAAGCCAATTTGGGTTTAGAGATCCTCATATTAATCTCAAACCTTGGCATTAAATTTGATGTTTCTTAAATTTACTAGTTTCTGTCTTCTAGTTCCTCATTTTCTTTCAACTCTGCAACATCTACTTCTTAGCTCCTTTCATCCACTATATCATGGTTCTTCGTGTACCCTTCACATTTTAGTGTCTGGTGCCATTATGTTTTCATGTTGAGAGTACATTGCAAGATATCTACGTTTGACAAACTATCTATCCTGCCACTTTGTAATCCTTTCTGCGGCTGTGGGTATGTGAGTGTTTGTGAAATATAGTAGGCAAGTTCCGACCGTCAATTTGGTTCATTCTCCACATTCATAGGCATAAAATCTGTTTTGCAGGTACATATGTTGATGCATACATACACACGCATGTAGATGTAGCATGTAGGGTCAAAAGATGGCAAACAATATAATCACCAAGTGGACCATGCAGATATAAATTTCTGCTGTATGACCCAAACCATACATGCAGTTGCATGCCACAGAAGAAAGAATAATGCTTGAGCAACTTGTAATTTCATAAAACTTAGGCTCATCATCTTTAATTAACAACCCTATCTAGGAATGGCAGCCTGACAAATTGTTGATTACAAGGCTTCATTTCAAATCTAATCTGAACCTGATTGTATATATCAAAACTCCAGGTCAGTAATGGCAGGATGGACTTAAAATCAACCAAAAAACTTTTTATTTTTATATTTTTTTTATATCATGTTAACCAACTATGACTAAATGCAAGAGAATTTTCCCTACTAGAATTTATCTGAAGATCACTAATGCATTCTCTCAAAAACCTTTTTGATTAATGTTCTGCTTTTAAGCTATTCACTAAACCAGTGAGGATTTTGACTGGAAATATACTTTTTATTGTAATTATAGTCTGCGGGACCTGCTATAGTTTTTTCAATATATAATTTAAACCCGTTTTTTTATTTCGTCTTTTTTCCATGTCAATTACCTTTTGCAGTTTATTTTTGATGCTGCTGCAAAGTTCTGTGTTGACATCGCTACTCATCAGCATGGCTGTTGTGTCTTGCAACGATGCATTGCTCATTCCATTGAGAGACATCGCGATAAGTTGATTACTGAAATTTCCAAGAATGGTCTTCGCCTTGCTCAAGATCCTTTCGGGTAAGCACCTAGAAGCTCGAACCATATCAGTGTTTGTTAATTATTTCTGACTCTCACTCTTAATAGAATATGTAACTTTATAATAACCATATATATATATATACATATATCGATATTGCTGGTTCTTTGATGAATGAAATTGTTCTGGCCCTCATTGTTACTTAACCCGCCTGAATGTTTTAATTAAAGCCTAGCTTAATGGAAGAAGTTGTTTCTTTATAAAAATATAGAGAGTATTACACTACCAGATTGTTGTCATTTGGACAATTAAAATTTGATTCCTAATGGAAAATTCTGTGACAAAATTGTTAAATTTTATCACTAGATCCACCTTTTCCAATGACAAACTTTTGGGCAGTTCTATCCTTCTGTATCATGTAGGAAGGGACTGCACTGAATGATTGGGTACTGAATACAGATGTTTTCAAAAGAGTTTTGTGTTTTTACTTAATTTCTGTTTGATTTCATTTATTTGCATCATGAATATCTCATTTTGATGAATGTCTTACAATTCAGCATGTTTCCATGGTTATTAAAGGTAGCTATTCAATAGAAAGAAGTCCTGTGCATTTAGTTAGATTTGCTACCTGAACATCTATAGATTTATTGAAGAGAATTGTTAGACTTATTATGATCTAAAATACTTTGTGTTCCTTCATGGAGTTGCTGTCAGAAGGGCGTTTGACCGATGAGTTGCTCACTTTCTTTTCATGTTTAAACTGGAAAGCTTTTCAAAAGAGTGACCTTTCCTTCTTCTTCTTCTTTTTTTTTTTTTTTCTTTTTTTGGACAGAATAAAACTGCCTTGGCAGGTAAGTACTACCTTGGCAATGGTATAATATCTGTTACAAAGAATGCTCTACTTTTTGATTAAGGGGAAAATTGAATATGATATTTGTGTGCTTGTTGCAGCTTTTAATAAACATAGTTACTGTTTGAGGTCGGCAGGATGATATTATGCCATTCAAATTGCAAGATATATTATGTCCTTTGTTGTTCATGCTCTTGGTATCCAGTTTCTGTCTCCATCTGATCACCCAAAATAAATGGGTGGTTTTCCCCAAACATTTCCCTCAAGCATGGTCATGAGTAGTGGTATGGTGGTAAAAAATGGACTTTGGATTCTTAAGTATGTGTATCATATATGCAATTTCAGGAATAGAAGGCAAAGATGAGTTCAACGTGATTTCATGAAATAAACACCTTAGGTAAAATGGTTTGTTTATATCTTAGTATATTTGGTTACTCTTTCCTTGTTCATTTTCCCTTTTCATCAAACCATCGTCCGCTTGGACAGTTTCATTACTAGCAAGCTTTTGTCATACATCCTAAATCATCCTGATTGATTCATTTTTATAAGCTGTGTTAAATCATCTTGATTGATTCATAATTTTTTCTGAGTGGTAGCTTCTAATGGTTATCTTGATCTGTATCACAGATTTATCCTATTCTCTGACTTAGAACCTTTGTTCTTTGTATGACACAGAAATTATGTTGTGCAATATATAATAGAGCTAAAGATTCCTTCTGTCACTGCCAACTTGCTTTCTCAGTTCAAAGGACATTACATTCACCTCTCAACACAAAAATTCAGTAGCCACGTGATTGAAAAATGCCTCAAGCATTTTGGAGAGAGTCGATCTCAAATTGTCCATGAATTGCTTTCTGTGCCTCACTTTGAACAGTTGCTGCAAGATCCATTTGCCAATTATGTCATTCAATCTGCCTTGGCAGTGACCAAGGTTAGGGGAGAAAAGACTTACCTCTGTTATTTTTTATGCATTGATAGTATTGTTTCAATTTTTAAATAAAATCTCTTTGATTTTGTTCTCATTTTGTCTGAACCAGGGCCCTCTTCATGCTGCACTGACTGAAGCTGCTAGACCCCACACTAATTTACGTACAAGTCCATATTGCAAGAGGATTTTCTCACGTAACATATCGAAGAAGTAACGTGTATCTGTCTTGGTAAGAAATGTTGTTGTTCTCTCAAAGTTGCTGCCCTGTTCATTAGCAATAAGAACTCTTAATCTATCTCTGGCTGGTGGATGTAAAATAGCTATCAGAACATGCCCGCGGATGTCTTGGTGAGAAGTTTTGCAACTTGGGCTTCGTAGATGATCTCCATGAATTCGAAGATTGTAAACTGAATGTTTTTCTTCCAGTTGTTTATTATTACTTTGTATGTACTATGTTTTCTCTGTTGTTGTCTTTAGACTTTGAATGAATGATATTTACCGGGTTGGAACCAGAGTGTTTTTTTTGCTTTGAATCTCTTTTAATGTGATGCAGGGTATATTCCTCTTCATTTCTGATGGGGAGTTACCTAAGATATGCTTGTGTGGTGAGAATTATAAGTATGAGTACTAGCCTGATTATTATAAACATCATTTTTTTATTTATGAAAATATAAGAAATCTGATGGTGGGTTTGAGGTTTTTGGATAGTGAATCTAGTTAATAAAAAAGCAGAATGGTTAATCTTTACCCATCTAAAATATTTAGGCTATAGAATCTTATTTTGTTGCTAGCTTTCTTGATCATGCCTAAAAGATTTCCACTTGATAAACATTCCAAATAATTTGGTTGGAGTCTAGCTTTTGGTACGAAATTATTAAATATCAAATATTAGTAGAAAAAATAAATAATACCTGTTAAAACTTAAATGTGTACCAAACGCTTTAATACTTTTAAATCACAGCAAAAGGACAACAATTCATAAGGAAGCCTTAATCACGCAAGAGGTGGAAGATGGCAGAAGGCTGTCTACTAATAACTAGGCTAAACATTGCAATTTGGTATTAGACTTTATCGGCGTACAAGGGTATGACCGTTTCTTCAACCACTGAGACTGGAAAACAAATTTCCCCTTCCAAAGCAATTGAATCTTGTGCCACGGACTCAACTAAATGCCGTTATAATAATCTCAAACATATTATAAAATTGGCAAACCAACTGATGAAGCAACCACATCCTGCTTTAATCAACCATGCAACACAACAAACAACTTTATAAATTAAAAGTGATAGCTTAATAGCAAATACCACCAACTCATTCAAGTTATCATAATTTAAGTTTTGCAAGACTGGCATAACGAAATGACTGAAACTAAGACAGGATCACACGAGAAAAACACCAAAAGCCAACCTATGTAAAACATAAATTGCCTCTTATTCGTTGAAGAAACAGAGAACCGCTCAAGCATCTTCATGTCCAATCAGTGCCAGAAGCAATTTTTCATAGTCCCCGGTGGTGTCCTTGGCAATGGCACGATCCAGAGGAATACTGTTCCTTTTCTGGTACTCCTCTTTTATAATCTTCATGTCAACCTCTGCCCTAGTAGTGACAATTCTAGTAAGAGCTCCTTCGTCTGTTCCTTGTCTGTTAATTGCCAAACGAAGAGCCTCCGCAAAATGGTGTTCAGGACGGGTTAAGCACTTAACTGTGGCCCTCAGAAGTGCAAGGTACTCATCCTTAGTGTCAGCCTCCAAGTCCTGCAAATTGGAGTGCCAAGTCCAATCAAATTCTATTAGTTGATGATCAAGCATAAATAAACCTAAAAGAAAAATGGGCTTATCAGCAAGTTGAAATTCCTGGTCATTGAAACCATAAATAAGCCAGGAAAGAATTTTATTGATTGTCAAAGTTGTATTTAGTTATTAGTTAAAATATAAAAATGAATAATTGAGACCAATCAGTTGGCATTGGTTACTACATACAAGATTAATATCGGCTAAGAGATTAATATTAAATCTTACAAGAAGATTTGGAGCAGAACAAAGAAAAAGGAAAAAGCACTAATATTAGAAGATATCGGGCCAACAATAATCTTAAAGCTCACGACTATACCTTGTCGATATCATTCCCATATGCATCCTTGTAGTGATTGAAAGTCGCATTGATCTGTATTTTACTCCTTGTAGACAAGATCCGGATGAGATCCTCATCATTGTAAGCCTTGTCAGAAATCTTCTTGTGGAGTAGCGTAGCTTCTGATTTTGCCAGAGTCATGTTAACCTCATCTCCCTCATATCGGTATGCAGTCACAAGGGGTAGCAAAAGCTAGTATACATGAATGTGAAACCATTCACAATGCAAAGAATCAGTGAGGATTTCCTTGAACATAAAACAGAAAAAGAGACACACAAGATCAAATGATAAAACTGTAGAAGGCTACAAGAAGCTTCTGATATATAGGAAAAATAGAGCAGTTTCAGAATTCCAAATTAGATTTTCATTTGGTAAGCTACTTAATCTTTGCAGTTATACTGGTTATTACTTACTCTTATTGAATTTGATCCGTTATACTACCACATACCGTGTTGTGATAGCCAGTTTTCACCCACTAAAGTATGTTTAGCGACTCAGAACTGGTTTCAAGTAGAACTGGCAGATTCCCTTGACTAAATTTATTTTCCCTTTAACTTTATTACGCATTAGTACTTGAACCTCAATTTTAAAAAATTTACAGTAAGGAACTGTTATGCTCATTACTAAACTTGTTGAAGAGATTAAATATTGCCAAGGTATATCTTTTTGATAAGAGGTTGAATCGATCATCATCAGAAGAATTAGGCCAAAAAATTAGGATGCATTCTGGGAAAATAAAACTTCTATCAAAGAGAAGCAAATGAAAGATTTTCATAAAAATTCTCATAGAATCGAGGGTTCCGTTCTCATTTCTATCAAAATCAAACGTTTTCACCCATGTAACTTCTCATCATCAGCTTTAGGTCCATTAGATCATCACACCCAAGCATAAAGTTACTATTAGGAAAAGTGTCCACCAACCATTTACATGCACATGCACATATTTATCAGACCTTATTTCAAAATTTGCTCACTGCATTCAACAGCGAATCAAAAAATTAAAGTATAGAAATATAAAATAAACTGATCTATGAATAACAGAAAATAAATGTAAATTATGATGAAAATGTATGTGATAAATTAAGCAGAAAAATTTCCTAGAAATAGCATAATCATAATAATTGTATCACATTATAGCATTGATTCATACAGTCTAGAAGCTGTACCTTGCGGAAGTTCCCAGTAGTGTGATGTCCAACATCCTCTTCAAGGGACTTCTTATAACGAGCATGATAAGCCTGCCTTGCCTGAAGCAGTTGATTTGAAGACCTGGTGCAGGCAATTTCGGCAAGAACCAGATTGCTTGAAGTCCAGCTCTTGGTTGCTTCATTAGCCAAAAATGCATCACGTTCAGCAGGATCAAGAGTCCAAAGCAGCACCACCCTCTGATGATACGGAATTTGAAAAGCACGTGTGTTAACATATTAAAACATCATTATGATTAAGATAGTCAAGCATTTTAAGAATAAGATTGATTATAACTTGCATCGTAGATTTTGATTCAATCACTATAAACTGATCTCAAAGAAAGCTGGGATCTATTATCCCGTGTTCTACGCAGAATCCTTACAAACTGACCTCAAAGTCATTTGAAAGTTCCTTGTCCAGTGCCTTGAGCAGATCTTGGCCATAAGTATCAGCATATGTTTTACGGATCGACTTGCGTTGATCAGCATTTCTGTGGCCTAGAATGGATATGATCAGTCCCTCATTTGTTCCCCATCCTGCAATAATACCATTGACAAAACAAATTGAGTTTAAATCCAAATGTAGATCTAAAATCCTAACAACAAAACCGGGTGAAAGAAAAATCGAACATCAAACAACTCTAACACCATCGATCAATCGATCATCCTTCAAAGATCAAGCCCTTTTCACATGATCGCACTCCAAACAACATGAATCAACAACAGTATCTTATCACTAACATTAGTATATCATAACAGTTTGAACATACAAACAAATCTATAAAGATCATCATTCCGATCTATCAAAAACTGAAATTTCACATCAAAATCGAGTAAATTTTTTAACTTTATAATTAGATCATCAAGAGGGTAATATATATATAACAGATCTGATGGTTGATAAAAATAAACCATAAAACAAATGTTTGATCAACAAAAGAGAGGAGACCTTCAAAGGCTTTTTTGAGCTGCTCACAGTCATCGGTTACAGACGGAACTTGGGCTGGTACTATAAGAGTCGACATATTTGTGTTTTGATTTCTTTTTCTTCTTTCTCTGCTTCTGCTTCTGCTTCTGAGTGTAAAATCGAAGCCGAGAACACGACATATTATAATGTAGTGAATCGCCTATTTTCATTGACCAGGACGATCTGTCCTGTCGGGATAGGACATGCAATAGGTTTGCTTAATGTTTTGCCACGTCAATATATTCTCGAATTCACCATCTTTTTGGTAAATAAATAACGTCGGCAACTCAGTATTAAATCAAATTATACAATTTAATCCTATTAATTTTTAAAATACTATTTACGCATTTATCCATTAATAATAATAATAATATGATATATTTATGTAGGTATGTAAAGTGAAACAACCACGTGTCAATCTTTGATTCATTTTGATATTTTAATATTGTTTAATTTATTTTAAATTTCAAAATACCAAAATATATCCAAAATCAAGGCAAACGGTATCAACGTGCGTTGTTACTAGT
>JAXCLQ010000002.1:6882495-6896532 GCA_035584115.1 Cedrela odorata | reverse complement strand
AGGTACACACACAGAAGCACTAGTGGAGGGGTAGAAGGAATCAAGGGAAGGACAAAACCATCCAACAGAATTTTTAAAGCCTAATTGGTTCCATATATCATGCTTTGCAAGATTCTACTATTGAGATTTATTTTACAATAAATTCTGAGGCACATAACATCAGAATAATTTTATAAACTATGCAATTTCCTATCCAACTGTAAAATAGAAGCCATTTACATGACAATTCAAGCATCTACCAGCTATCACACAGATCTGAACAGCACTTGAGAATCCTACTTCCTACATCATCAAAAATTAAATACACAGATATAACTTCAACAACTATTTCCCTTGAGCAGAAAATGAGAAGCAAACAACCTGATTTTCATTGAACAAGGCACATATAAACTTTGTGTTGCTCCCCCGATCCCATCAAAACAACTGCTAATTAACTTGTAGCCCAAATGCCAATGCTAGAAGAAACATGTTTATGATTATCTTACCCTTTTACCAAGATCTAACTTGGGCATATTAACATCTGCCATATTGTTCTTTCAAAGTTTACGCAAGTGATTTCCTTGGGCAGTAATTGTAAGGTAAATACTTTTAAAGTTCTTCAACCAGTAAAATCAAAGGAATAAAATGTTTCAAATGACTTAAACCATCAACGAACCCTCGTATGCATGAGGTAACATAGAAAGAACATCCAAGAATTTGAACGGAAAAGAGAAAAAGAACATGCATGTTCCACACTTCCACTTATATCTCATCTCATCTGTGGTATCATTTAATTACAACTTATAGAATTTCTCTCTGCTCGACAATAGTTAGTCATGATAAACAACCTTTGGATACATAAATGCAGAGGAGCAGTTTCCAATCACTTTGGAAACTGACATCAGCCTGCTTTATCAAATATGCATATTATACATCCAAAAAAAAATCATGATGATGATTATATCACCATTGATGCCATCAACAATGATAATCTTGGTGACCAAACATCTTTTGGTCTAAGAAAATGCATCCATGGTGGCTAGTTCGAACAAATTGTCTATCAACTACCAAACACAAACCTTAAATAACTAAAATCCCTCCAATTACTAACTTTACAATTCACAGGTAACAGCGGTCAGACTTGGCTATTTCAGGTATTACAAACCCAAAACCATACCCTATTTGGCTTGAGAATACAAATCCAGAGTCCAATTTCATAAGCATATTTAAAAATGGAAAAAGAAAATCCTCACCTCGGACGAGGACTGCGACTTCTTGACCTGCCTCTTGTCTTTGAAGATGTTTCCGCAATCCTCCCTTTATGACTGTAAAGATTAAACAGAAAAACTCAGATAAGCAAAAACCCTGCCACACTATAAGTACATAGTAAGAAACAATGTAAGATTACCTTATAAAACAAAACTGCAAGTACAAATTAAGCCAAAATTATAATAATACAAATCATTGCCCACAATAAAACATAAATAACTAAAGAAAAATACTACTCACATTCGCTCAGCATTGGGACCATACTTGGCGAATTGAACCATAATTTCTCTTCCATCCACTACTCTTCCTAAAAAAGTAAAATTAGAAACTAATTAAAAATACACAAATTATTTCTTATATAAATTCCATTATTTTACAAATGAAATAAAATAAATAAATAACCATCAAGCTTTTCCACAGCCTTTTGCGCCTCGTCCGCATACTTGTACCGAACAAAAGCAAAACCTCTCGAATCACCAGTCCTGCGCACAAAACAAAAAGTCTTCATATAATAATTAAATGCATCAATAAGCACAATACAAAACAACGCATAGCGCGAGACCGAGACGAGACCTTCGGTCACGGGGAATGAAGACGTCGACGACCTTCCCGTACTTTTCAAATAGAGGGAAGAGATCGTCCGCTGATGTTCCTAGGTTAAGAAGAGCAAATCCAAAAGAACAAATAAAATTAGGTTAAAACTAGGAGTGAAGAACAGAGATAATGCAAAAGGAAGGAGAAGGGGAGGGTAAATACGGAAAGTGATGTTGAGAACGAGGAGAGAGTAGGTGTCTCTGATATCCGGAGGACCTGATTTACCAAAGTGCGACATCTCTATCTCCACCGAGTGAGAACGCGCGCTTGTGCGTAAGAGGGACCGCAGAGATGAGGGGATTAGGGTTTATGTTAGGGGACGAATATGCCCTTTCTCTTGCGATTAATCGCGCTTTTTTTTTTCATCTTTTCCTCAACCGACTTTTTGACAGGGAAATATCTTAATGTAGTAATTCTTTAAGAGTAAAAAATATTATTTTATTTCAATTTTCTAAAAAAAATGTTGTAATTGTCATTTTATTTGAATTTTTTTTAAATATTTTAATTCTTTTGTTATCATTTCTGTACTACAGTACATAGAGAGTGATGAATATGTGCGAGTAACGTTGCTATTCTTTAATTATTGTTTTTTTATTTTAATTCATCTAATAAAACTTTTAACAATTTTGTTCTCAATTGTTAAAAATAATAATTATGCACCTAAATTTTTTGATTTGTAATCCATAATTTTTATTTTTATTTTTGGGTTTTTGAAGATTAAAAAAAAATACAAAAGATTTTAAGAAAATGCATTGGATTGAGACTAAAATAAATTTTAGTCTTACAATATAATGCTTGTCATATATACTATAAGTTGTCTTTGAAGATTGCATAGATGAGATTCTGCATGCTTTATTCTTCTTCTTCACACTAGCGTATGCTTTCTTTGATTTATTTTCTTCTCCTATGGTCCTGTTCGCAATTTCATTAGCAGATCATGCATATTTTACGGCGAGCTAGGAAGCTTTATCTTCTTCTACCTATAACAAGAAAGCACAGTTCATGTCAACAAGTTTCAAAACAAACATGGCAGCAATAGTAGTGACGGTGGGCATGATGCACGAATTGCAATTCGTCCATTTTAATTCATCATTGGCATTAAAATAAAAGTTGTAAAAGTGGACAAAATTATTGCCAATGATGAATTAAAATGAACGAATTGCAGTCAACAACAAGAAATAAAAGGAAAGGAATCAAAACTTCATGTGATATACCAATAAATATGAACTTGCATAGTAGCGGCACAAGGCCCTCTTATATCTTTAAATTGTTCATAACGTATAAATACACTAAAACCTAATAGTGATTAAAATACTTGATTGTGAAAACACTTAGGCTAGGCCAATACTATTTATTATTATTATTATTATTTTATAAATTTAAATGTAAAATATATTATTTATTATTTTATTAAAATTAAATTTATAAAATAAAAAATACAAATTATATATTTATAACTTAAAATTATGAAATAATTTAAAGTCATTTTATTTATTTTACAAAACAAATAACAAAATATATTATAAAATATTTTTCTTATTCGAATCAAATTTTTTTATTTTTATAATATAATTTTTAAAATATAATATTAAACATATTCTTATATTTAAAATATAATAATTAAAAAAATATTTTTTTTATTTTTATTTTTATTTTATAAAAATACCGATTTAAAAATAATTTCTCCGTTACCCACCGGCCAAATTAGGTGGGCCAGGCACGTTAGATGGTTTTGAAACATGCATTATTCGGTTATATATTGCGTTTTGTCGTGACATCCTCAGCGAGAAAACTTGAACACTGAATGCTATTACTTGTTTGACTCCGTTAGTCTGTTTGGACAAGAAATTAAGACCAAGACTAGCATAATGCCTGCAGGAGCTTTCAACGTTGACGGTCCCGTCAACAGCTTTTCCGGAAAGATAACGGCGTCTGTGGTGATCACCTGCATCGTCGCTGCATCAAGCGGCCTCATTTTCGGCTATGATATCGGAATTTCAGGTCTGTCTTTCTCCTTTGATCACCTTCTCATCAGCCATCAGCTATTTCATGATCTGTGGTAGTTTTCTTTTTCCAAGTTTCTTCACTACCATGCCTTTCTTGCGCTGGATATTCTCTTCAAATTGCAATAAGTTTGTTGCAGACATTAATTAATGACTGCGGCACGGCCCCATAAATTAGCTACGTCTCCATCTTAAATAATTAATAGCGAAATGAAAGTTACCGATTTTTTTTTTTTTTTTCTTAAGAAGAAAGTTACAGATCATTTTCCTCAACAAAGTAGAGAAGCAAATTGTGTTGGCCAGAAATAGATTTGAAATTTCGTTGTTTATGAAACCACTGATGAACCTTGGTAAAGAGAGAGAAATATCAGTAAAAAATTTACATCTTGTAACATTTCTTTTTTTTTTTTTCAGTTTAGTAGTTGGTACACGTTCGATCTGGTTTGGTTTGAGGTTTTGCATTTTCTTTATGTTCTAATCAGAATTTAAAGATCATTAGAGACAAATAAATTACTGAAAAATAATCCCCAGAGAAAAATAAAATATATAGAGAACTCCAATACGGTTGACCGGAATATAAATTTCAGAGGCCCGGTGAACAAACAGCGTACGCAAACTTCTAAAGTTGGATTATCAATTACTTTAGTAGGTAACCAATTTTGTCAATTTCTGGGAGAAGGTGGTATCTGACGAAGATAATTGTCCTTCGGTGCAAAATGGGGCACTACATTTTGCTGGTCAATTGGCAATTGATAGGACATTTTTAATTTTTAATTATTATTATTATTATTATTATTATTATTTTTTGGTTTTTAGTATTTTGTTTTGTATGACTAGGAGTTCGACAGCTGCATTTTGTATGTGTAAGATTATTACACGTAACGAAAAAAATGAGACTGATCCAATAATGGAGGTCTTGATTTAGGTTAGATGAAGTTATGTTACCATCAATCGGCATAATTAATATTATCATCCCTACTCATGAAATGAGATTATGTAACGTCAGTTTTGCGTCATGTTTAGTGTTGGCATCAGTTTAGAACACTGTACAGACGATGATTTGCGGATATTGAGCTGTTTTCATGGGACTATGACTATCAATGGTGAAATTAATATTTGAAAACAAATTTATTAATGAGAAGAAGAATAGTAAATGAAATAGGCATCATTTGTAAACTATACACCATGGGTTGAGCACTGGAATCCAATTTTCGTGACCGATTCCAGACAACAGACATGAAAAATTGAAACATGCTTTGGCTTGTCTTTGCGGCTAAACTTCAGACAGTCAACAAAATCCTAGTATTTAAGGTTACTAACAAATTTCTTGGTGTTGACACCAATTTGCAGGAGGTGTAACAACAATGGTACCATTCCTGAAGAAATTTTTCCCATCAGTGTTGAGAAAAGCTGCGGAGGCAAAAACGAATATATATTGTAGGTATGATAGCCAGGTTTTAACGGCATTTACATCTTCACTGTATATAGCAGGCTTAGCCTCGTCTCTTGCTGCTAGCCGCCTTACAGCTGCATTGGGCCGCAGAAATATAATGGTGCTTGGTGGTTGCACTTTCCTTGCTGGTGCTGCCATCAATGGTGGAGCTGCCAATATTGCCATGCTCATCTTGGGCCGTGTCTTGCTTGGATTTGGTGTTGGATTCACCAATCAGGTAACTAGAAACTCCAAATTTCCATATCTATCCTATAGCCTGTAATATCTTAGCAAATTCCCACGGTTTTGTTGGTTACTAACAATATTAAAATGCTATAATGAAGGCAACTCCTGTGTATCTGTCGGAGGTGGCTCCTTCCAAATGGCGTGGCGCCTTCAACACAGGTTTTCAGTTCTTTCTAGGCATTGGCGTGGTTGCAGCCAACTGCATAAATTTTGGCACTGCTAAGCATAGCTGGGGCTGGCGCCTCTCCCTCGGCCTTGCAGTAGTGCCCGCTGCCTTCATGACAATAGGTGCTCTCTTCATAACAGATTCACCTAGTAGCTTAGTCGAACGCGGCAAAATGATGCAAGCCAGGCATTCTCTGCAGAGAGTTCGAGGGAAAGACACTAACATAGAAACTGAGTTGGGTCATCTAGTTAAGTCAAGTGAGGTTGCCAAAGCAGCAAATCGAGAGCCATTTGTCACCATATTCGAGAGGCAGCACAGACCTCACTTGGTGATGGCAATTGCCATACCATTTTTTCAGCAGCTTACTGGGATCAACATAGTTGCATTCTATGCTCCGGTGCTTTTTCAATCAGTTGGGTTTGGAAGTGATTCAGCTTTAATAGCGTCTATTATTTTGGGTTTGGTTAATCTTTGCTCGATCCTCGTGTCTACCGTTGTGGTAGATCGTTTTGGTCGAAGATTTTTGTTCCTGGCAGGTGGGATTATAATGCTTGTATGTCAGGTATGCGACTAGTATGGTTATCTACAATTTCAAATTTTCCCTTTTCATTACTGATTGTTTTAAGAATACCCAAGAGAAAGCTAGGTTAGACTGAGCCAGTGTAGCAAATTAAAATGAACCAAGATGATAACAAGAATGCAATGCCCTTCTTTCATGCAAATAGCCCAACTACTAGAAGAAGATTGCTGCAAAAAATTTTGAAATCTAACATCAAATGCTGAATATAATTTGCTGTTTGTTTGGCATTATTGTAAAGGTGGGTGTGGCTTGCGTGCTAGCGCTTACAACAGGTGTTTCAGGCACTAAGCACATTTCCAAAGGATATGCCATCTTAGTACTTGTTCTAATGTGCATCTATGCTTCTGGTTTTGGTTGGTCTTGGGGTCCTTTAAGCTGGCTCATTCCAAGTGAAATATTTCCTATGAAAATTCGACCCACTGGCCAAAGCATAAGTGTGGCTGTGAATTTTGCAACAACATTTGTGCTATCACAAACGTTCTTGACCATGCTTTGCCACTTCAAATATGGCACATTCTTGTTCTATGCTGGTTGGGTTGCTGCTATGACCATTTTTGTTGCTCTTTTCTTGCCCGAGACAAAAGGAATCCCGCTGGACTCTATGTATGCAGTATGGGAGAAGCATTGGTACTGGCGGAGGTTTTGTTTTGTTAGGAAAACAGACCATGAGCATAACCAGTTCACAGGAATGATGAGTTGATGATCATTGGTGAAAGGCATCAGTTATGCATAACCAGTTTACAGGAATTATGAGTTGATAATCATTGGTGAAAGGCATCGGTAGCATAACTGATCAAGATGAGTAGCAGATTAACTAAAGAAGTCAGTTAGAAATACAGCTGGTTCAGTAAGAGCAAGTGAGCTGGCATCATAATGCATCAGAATATAGTTAGTCTAATGATTGTAAAGTTGGTTAATAAAAAGAAGTCCAGTTCTTCTATTAAGTAGAATATAAATAAATTGTACAGTTACATTGTAATCATTAGAAGAATGAAGTAATAAACAGAGATAGAATTACAGCATTTTGATTTCGTATGTTCTCCTTTTATTTTTCTTTCATTTTCTCCTTAATCAAACACTCATTCTGAGTCTTTAACTTGTTAAAGGGCAGTTCAGCTAGCAAATTTTATAATTCCTGATCGAGGCAATGATAGAGCTTGATTCTCATGTTAAACCAAGTTCTTGGATTAATTATTTTCGTCACTTTATGCTGTGTATATATTTCACTCGAGAAAACATTTATGTATTCAATGAAATTAATTTCCTGAACCTATGATATGGGCCTTTGAATTGTTTAACTTTTCTTGGGGATATATATATATATATATAAATATGCCAAATAAAACAAGAACAAACCTTGGATAAATGACATACGAGATGAAGGTAACATATATGGAGCGATGACTCAGGAAGAACATTATTTATTTGAACAAGATATCACAAACGTTTTGCATGGTTGGTCGATGTTCTGGATTAGCATCTAAGCATAAAAGGGCCACCTCAATGATGGATTTCAATTTTTCCTCAACTTCAAGCGAAGGCAGTGGAAGTCTTGAGTCCAACATATCATTGATTGTAATGTTCATGTTGGCATATGGCAAAGAAGAAATGGACGACAGAAAATCTCTTGGATATTTTCCTAGGATTACTTCTAGTACCAACACTCCAAAGCTATATACGTCACATTTTTCTGTTACCTTCATTGTGTAAGCAAGCTCTGCAAAATGTGGGAAAATATTATCAAAATATCATCGGTGATCCACATGTGCTCTATATATGCTACTCATAAAGTGTTTTAATTAATCAATTATTCATGAACGATTTACCTGGTGCAACGTAGCCGTATGTGCCAGCAAGTTCACTGCAATTGGATGAGTCGGGCTTGAGAAGTTTAGCAGTTCCAAAATCAGAAACATGAGCTTCGTAGTCCAAATCTAGCAACACATTTTTGCTTGATATGTCTCGATGAAGAATTGGAGGGAAGCAATCATGGTGTATGTAAGATAAGGCATGAGCCACACCTTTTAGAACATTTGCTCTCTTACTCCAATCCAATTCTCCCGCTGCTGCTTCATCGCTCAGGATTGTGGTCAAGCTGCCCCTTTCAAGATACTCGTAAACTAAAAATGAATGTCGAGTATGTGAACAAAAGCCATAAAATTTCACAATGTTTCGATGCCGTATCTCTGTTAAAGCTCTTATTTCACTGACAAACTCTTTTTGATGTATACCTATCTCTCCGGTTTTTAGGGAGTGGATTTTCTTAACTGCTCTGATATCGCCTAATGGTAGCTTCGCTTTATAAACAGTCCCATATCCACCCTTCCCAATGCAATACATGTCATCAAAATCCTTTGTAGATGTTATGATTTCTTCGTACATCTTTTTTCCTTCAAAACTTGATATCCAAAGCATATCTTCCTTGTTCTCACTGCTTTGTTGTCCTTGTGAGTCTAACTTCCTTCTTCTAAATTTAAAGCACATTCCAATAAGCACAATTGAAAGAAAAACTGCTCCTAAAAGAATGAACAAAATGACAAACAAGAAGGTTCTGCCTTTTCTTGAGACATGCTTGTTTGACGAGAAAGCTTTGCAAGGTAGCATTCCATTAACATCACCACACAACCCTTTATTCCCTTGCAATGATTCTGCAGGAGCATCTTGAAATGCTTTGCTGTTGGGAATTGGACCCTGCAGCTCATTGTAAGATATGTCAATGCTTGACAAGCCATGCATACCTTCAAAACAGCTTGGAATGAAACCAGAGAGGTTATTCTGGGAGAGATTCATCGCCTCCAAGCTCTGCAAATTGCAAAGTTCAGATGGTATTTCTCCTCCTAGCAAGTTATGACTCAAATCAAGTTCTGATGAGTGAAACAAGTTCCTCAATCCAACTGGAATTTCTTGACTAAACTGATTGTTGCTCAAATTCAAATAGTACAACTGCTCCAATTGCCCTAGATTTCCTGGAATTAACTTGCTTAGTCTATTTGCAGACAAATCAAGATACTCCAGTTCAGTGAGTGAGCCAAGTTCCAGAGGTATGCCACCCGAAAGTTTATTTCCGTTCAAAGTCAAATTGGTTAGGTTAGTCAACTTTCCAAGTTCTATGGGAATTTCCCCGACTAAATGATTTGAAGAAAAATCAAGTTCATGTAATTGAGTGAAGTTTCCAATCTCCGGAGGTATGCTCCCTGTGATGTTATTGCTCGCAATCTTTAGGGTGGCTAGTTGCTTGCACTTTTCCCAATTGGATGAGATCTCACCATAAAAATTATTGTCGCTGAGGTCTATTAAGTTCAATTTCGGATAGATACCAAAATCTTCAGCTATGTTTCCAGTGAGTTGGTTATGTTCGAGGCGGACTCTCAAAAGACTCGAACAATTTCGCAGACTTTTAGGAATTGGACCAACAAATTTGTTGTCACGTACAGAAAAGTGGGTTAGTGATCCACTTCGACAAATATTTTGGGGCAAATAACCAGTAAAATGATTTCCAAATGGTAAAAATTTCTTAAACTTCAAATTTCCCAGTTCTTGAGGAATAGAACCAGAAAGCCCATTATTCCGGAGAAACAAATCTCTTAAATTGCTCAAATTACCAAAAGAACTAGGAACGGAGCCACTGAGTTTATTTATGCTTAATCCTAAAACAGAAAGAGATTTCAAGCTTCCTAACTCCTCAGGAATGGAACCATAAAGATTGTTGTCGCGAAGGAGCAACAATTTTAAGTTACTCAAATTTCCAATGGAATGAGGAATGGCACCAGTAAGTTGAGTTTTACTCACCCATAAATGGGAAAGAAATTTTAAGTTTCCTATCTCCTTCGGAATGGAACCAGAAAGCTTGCTCTTGCGGATTTCCAAATATTCTAAATTACTTAAATTACTAATGGCACAAGGAAGAGAACCATGGAGTTGATTTTGGCTCAAAATGAGACGAAGAAGATATCTTAAATTTCCTATTTCCTTAGGAATATAACCAGAAAGTTGGTTGTCATTAAGGTACAGAAATTTTAAATTACTCAAATTACCAACAGAAGGAGGAATAGGACCGCTGAGTTGATTTTTGCTTAATCCTAAGTACGAAAGAGACTTCAAATTTCCTACCTCCTTAGCAATAGAGCCGACAAGATTATTTTGATTTAGATAAATAAAGGTGAGGTTTTTAAGACCACCAAGTGACTCTGGAATCAAACCAGAAAGACTGTTTGTATGCAAGCTTAGGCTAACGAGAGATGATAAATTTCCTATATCTTGGGGAATAGAACCAGAAAGTTGATTGTGGAACATGTGCAAAATGGTCAATTTTCTAAAGTTTCGAAAAGCAAAAGGAATCAGACCAGTTAGATAGTTGGTATCCACGTAAAGTTCAATCAAATTAGAGAGGTTTCCCAAGTTTGGAGGAACATGACCAGAAAGTGAATTATTAGAAAGAGACAATCGAGCCAAGTTGCTCAAATTAGCCAGAGAAACAGGAATTGAACCATTCAAATGGTTATGGCACAAGACAAGCTCGTTAAGAGAACTTAACTGACCTAATTCTTCCGGAATCGAGCCTTTTAACTGATTGACAGAAAGACGGAGGACCTCCAAATGTGTTAGGATGCCAATCTGCGGTGGAATTTTCCCGGAAAACTGATTAGCTGACAAATCTAGGTACTTGAGTTTGGAAAGGTGACTGATCTCATGTGGAATGGTACCAAAGAGGTCATTTATGCTAAGATCAAGATAAGCAAGCTGAGGAAATAACGAGAAGGAAAATTCATGAAGCATACCTTCTAAACTTGTATTGGTCAGGATAATTCTAACAACATTTCCAGCATGGTTGCAAGAAATTCCAGACCATGTACATGAATCGTTAGAAAAATTAACAGAATAAAAAGTCCAGGAAGGCAACAGAGGAGAATGGATATGATTTTGAAGACTAGTTTTCCATTTGAGAAGTGCATGAACTTCTTCTGTAGAATCAGAAGCAACAGTTAAAAGCGAAAAATTTAACCCAGCAAACAATATCAGGGAACCAAGTGAGAATACTCTCTTCAGAATTGACAAACTCGTCATGTTTATGTTATTTTGCAGGGCTGATTATAATTCGAAACCACGAGACAAGTATAAATAGTACTAGGATCTTGCAATTAACGAGACTTCGATGTTTCAAAAGTCTCCAAAAGCATCTTTCATTTCAAATTTAATTACCGTTCGGGAAAAGGTGCTTCCATAGAATTTTCCACAACACAGATGTATGGACATGATTTAATTTTACGTAGTGCTTTCGCAGCAATAACTCAATATCTCCAAAAAGT
This sequence comes from Cedrela odorata, assembly GCA_035584115.1. Lineage (NCBI taxonomy): Eukaryota > Viridiplantae > Streptophyta > Magnoliopsida > Sapindales > Meliaceae > Cedrela > Cedrela odorata. The sequence continues at coordinate 6,884,957 of JAXCLQ010000002.1, read as the reverse complement.
CTTGCGTGGTGCCTCATCATATTCATATCGTCTTTTACTAAATGATAACACGTGGCGGTGTATGACTGCACCATGTCACGACATAATGGTGTGGACGCCACCTAAAACTTTCACATGACCTAAAACTTTCAACATGACCTCATATTCATATACATGTTAATTCTAAATCCCAATTGAAGTAAAGAAAAAACAAAAAAAAGATCATCTTTTTCCTTTGCATCTAACCTTTGGCGGATGTTACACGACACTTGCTTGCCTGCATTCGTCAATGTAATTTTTCAGGTGATGTCTGAATGCTCCACCAATCAACTCAATGTTAAAGACTTAACTTTCGGACATAGTGTAAAGAAAGAAGAAAAAAGAAAGAAGAAAGAAGTAAGTTAACTAAAAAAAAGTTAGGGGTGCCTAACTCCCACGTACCCTTCTCACTTACCTTTTTTGTTAGGTGGAAAGAAAGTTAGATAGTGTCTAACTTCTACTTACCTCTCTCCACTTGCTCTTTCACCAATCAAGCCTTTTAGAGGCTATATAAACCCTCTCTCTCTTTCATTTAAAAGATATCCCAAAAATAAATGAGTTTTGTTTTAAGTGAGTTTTTGAGAGAACTTGAAAAACACGCTTGAGTGAAGAGCTTGTAAGAGAATTTTTTAAGGGTGAAAAATTCTTGGGTGCAAACACTTGTGTAATTTTCTTCCTGCAGTAAAGCGATCTGCAGCAGATCCAGAGATGTAGGCAGAGTTGGCCGAACTCCGTTATCAAATTTGTGCGTGTTTTATTTTCGCTATTATTTTCGCTGTTATTTTCGCATCCCCGCTAATCTGACTTATAGGGAAGTCGGCGTTAATTTCCCCAACAACTCGTATCAGAGCGTTTGGTGGTGAATTCTATCAATTTTCTGAGGTGGTACTATTTACGTAAATAGTAAATTTCGTAAATAGTGAAATTTTGTCGGCGGTTCAGATTTATCCACAGCGGTGTTCTAATACACAGTGGTACGCAGAAATAATCAGAATTGATCCAGAGGAAGTCGGATTCGAGTGGGAGCGATGGCTGCAAACGAAGGGAAGGTGAGAATTGAAAGTTCGATGGTGCGGACTTTAGTTTCTGGAAGATGCAGATCGAAGATTATCTGTATCAGAAAAAGCTTCATCAACCTCTCTTAGAAAATAAGCCAAAGGGTATGAATGAAGAAGACTTGACTCTTCTTGACAGACAAGTCTTTGGAGTTATCCGATTAACGTTATCCCACAATGTTGCTTTTAACATAGCAAAGGAAAAGACCACGGCGGGTCTTATGGCCGCTCTCTCCAGTATGTATGAGAAGCCATTAGCCTCTAACAAAGTATACTTGATGAGGCGATTATTCAATTTACGGATGACGAAAGGCACATCGATAGCTCAACATCTCAATGAACTCAATACAGTCACAACCCAGTTGAGTTCAGTTGGAATTGAATTTGATGAAGAAGTACGAACATTGATACTTTTGTCTTCTCTATCAGAAAGTTGGAATGCTACTGTCACGGCTGTGAGTAGCTCATCGGGAAGCAATAAGTTGAAATTTGACGATGTTCGTGATCTGGTTCTCAGTGAAGAGATTCAAAGGAGAGAGTCGGGTGAATCGTCAACCTCTTCAGTTTTGCAAACAAAGTCAAGAGGGAGAAATTCAACTAGAGGAAATGGACGCAGTAGATCGAACTACCAAGGTAAGGATAGGAGGTCCAATCTAGGAATCCCAAAAGTTCCCAGAACTCGAAGGCTGTCGAGTGTTGGAACTGTGGGAAGACCGGGCACTATAAAAATCAGTGCAGGAATGCACCGAAGGATCAAGAGGCGAAGGCAGAGGCGAATGTCACTTGTACCTCAGGAGGAGATGATGCGTTGATATGCACTTTAGAGAGCAAGGAGGAGTCTTGGGTGTTAGATTTTGGAGCATCATTCTACGCTATTTCGCAGAAAGAATTCTTCGAGAGGTATGTCTCTGGAAACCTTGGAAATGTATACCTTGGTGATGATCAACCTTGCGCTATTATTGGTAAAGGTGTAGTGAAGGCTACACTACGACCTTCCATGGTGATGATTGGAAGATTTCAAAGGGCGCAATGACGGTTGTTCGAGGCAAAAAGAGTGGTGCTCTTTACATGACAGTAGGAGCATGCTGTTCAATTTCAGTTGCAGCAAGCAATGAAAATCCCAATTTGTGGCACTAGAGATTAGGCCATATGAGTGAGAAAGGGATGAAGATCATGCAATCGAAGGGGAAACTTCCAGGTTTACAATCAGTGGAGATAGACATGTGCGAAGATTGCATGCTTGGAAAGCAGAAGAGGGTTAGCTTTCAGACAAGTGGCAGAACTCCAAAGAAAGAAAGGTTAGAGCTCGTCTACTCTGATGTTTGGGGACCAACGACCGTTTCATCCATTGGTGGGAAACACTACTTCGTGACTTTCATCGATGATCAC
>JAXCLQ010000002.1:6871615-6879115 GCA_035584115.1 Cedrela odorata | reverse complement strand
ATTCACAAAAGAATTCGATTAGTTTCTTTTAAGAAAGAGGCTATGATATGTTATAAAAGTCTCTCTAACCTTTTTAGGATGAACAAATATGTTTTTATAAGGTTTGAACATAAAAAATGCATACTGAAAAAATTATGTTTTATGTTGAAAAAAGAACATCCACTCAAGCTGCAAGTTAGAGCTAGGTTGGTGGACGAGTTCGCTTGAACGCCTATTTGGCACTAGATTGGTGTACACATTTTGTTAGCATTTTGCTTGAGTGCCTTTTTGGCCTTAAGTTAGCAAATAGTCTCTGTTTACTCAAACATTGACTCAAACTAAACTATTTTGACATGGAATGAACCAACATAAAAACTAAACCTAATAAACTCCCCCTTTGGCTATTCCATGATAAAAACTCAACATCTAATACTAATATAAGTATTGTTTCTACCATAAATTACATGAACCACCAAAACATAATTCTTATAAGATAAACCAAAAATAAAGCAACAAATCTTCTTACAAAAATAATAAAAAAAATCCAAAAAACTATTGTGGACCATGTAATTTAAAGAGTATTCAGAATGTAACATCCCCAAAACTGAAAATGCTACCAGCAGGTGACGGAATCCCTCGTCACCCTGAGCCGCTATCTTTGTCTACCTGAATGTATGTATAACTTTTAGAAACTCATTATAACATATTAGACCATACATGTATTGCATAAAAGCAATATGCCTTACTATGAAACATAAACATAATACATTAATGTTATACAATATTTGGTACAATGCCATTTATGCTAAAATACATGTTTAGCTTTAACTATAACATTCTATATATGTTAAACCCATGTGCTTTAATGATTGTAGTTCATATTTTTGCCTTCGCAAGTGTCGCCTATTTACTGTAACGTTTCTCTCTTTTTAATTGAGTATCCAACCTGCAAAACTGAAAATATGAAGGGTGAGTTTTGGAAAACCCAGTGAGTGGATATAGTGTAATTGAGAAAAACCATGATATCAGAAAATTAATTATTTTCTAGTCAACAATGAAATCCATGTCATATTATAATTTGTGCTATTTAATGTATCTCAGAAAACATTTGTATAAATCATACTTCGATTGTAATAAGTCATGTCTGAAAATTATGTCATTTAAACTATAAAAAAAAATTCATTAGCTTTGTTGTGATAAAAATAATTTAAGAAAAATAGTTATAAAAAGATAAAACTTTGTAACTTTGGCATTCTAGCCTGCAATGTGTTACAATTAGTTAGAATACGACCTATGACCTTATAGGGTGACCTCTGGCCTAAAGGCAAACCTCTAACTCCGTAGGGCAATCTCTGGCTCGAAGGCAGTCTCTAGCCTAAAGGTAATCTCCAGCCCCGTAAGGCGACCTCAAGCCTTGTAGGGCAAAATCATATTAGAAAACAACATGTTTTAAAATTATGTTTTTTAAAAAAATTTTTATAGCAGCTCTATAATCATAATGTTAATTAGTTATACAAAATAAATGAAATTGTACTCAAAACCATTTCTGTAGCAATGTTTTAAACTATAAAATTAGAATATAGCATAAACCGATCATGCCAAAAGGATCATGAATTCATGAATTCATAAAATCATCATCAATAATAGATCAACGATTCAAATCAATATTTCTAACATTTATATGTCAAACGTTTAACTGAAATAATATCTCGAAAAAGTAAAATATCTATTCACACTTGTCTTTATTTCATAATAACAAAACTATTTTCTAGTTCGTAAATCAATAAGTTTTATAAAATAAGTAACAATCTATTCACTGGTTTATACTTAATTTTGTCCAACTTGCAGCACTGTTAATGGTTGGCCCGATTAACGATCTATAATCAAACATTCTTTTGTTAAAACCCAAAATGTAGTGCACCTATCTCAAGGATGAATAAATATACTATGAACAATGAACCCAAATCGGAATTTAGAATGTCTAGGATTCCCCGTTAGCCAAGTTGGGAAATCACAATTTCCATTTAAGTTATCTAAGCAATATCTATCCATGACAGAGGTGACTTCGCACTTTTGCTGAGATAAATTGGCAATGAATTTTTAGGCCAAAATTTTAATATATTCATCCTTTTTAAGTCTAGTTTACGTGGCTTTTTACGATATTTCATTTGAACATCTATATTTTAACTTATACTTAAATGAATGGACACTATTCTTGTTCAATTTTCATAATAAGCATTGGATTTTGATTTTTTTTGGGAATTTATTTCTTGATGAAATGATCTGATTTCAACTATATTATTCCGTATTATAACTAGTTTTTGAACTATTTACTAATCCTGATTTTGAATTTTTATGTTTGAGTTATAACTAATTTAGTACATACTACACAGACACAGGATAGTGTGAAGTCTCAAAATAGGGCACTCACTTTCGTAATTTTCTGCGAATTCGTTTCACATGAAACAAGCTTATTTTTAGATGTGTTGTTCCCTTATATGTCTAGTTTTCATAGATTTTTATGACCCTCAGATTAGATGTCAAGAATACTATTCTGTTTTAGATTTTCTGTATGTTGTTCAACATTTTCGGCAAACCAAAATGCCATATAGGGCAGCCATGTTTTTAAAATTAATGCGAACTCACCTTATAACGAAAAATTCTAATTTTTCACTATGTTAGTCATAATCGTGTCGAATTTCTTAGAATTTTGTGATTTATTAATTAGAGGTTTATATTTCATTCTATAAATAAAACACTAAACCTAGGTCATAAATTCTAGCAAGTAGAATACTTAACACTTTTTACCAATTTACAGCCCTATAACTCAACCACACCTTAGCCACCATTACCATGCATGACTACATCTCAATTTCAAAATGTTTATGCACCAAAAACAAATGAGAGCATAATAAGTTACTTGCATGTTTTAAAATTTAAATTGGTAACAGGTTCTAAGTTCCAATTTTCTATAGAGTAGATGATTAGCAAGCATTAGCTCGTTACCTAAAGACAGATATATTAAACATAATGACACTCGAAAAAGATTCACATAAATATATGTAGCCCTATAACAAAGTGGGATCCTTAATGCTTTAAGGAATGGTCTAGCATATTTCTTTCTCTCATATCATTAACTATCCATGCTGCTGATTCTTTCTCCATCACTATTTCTCTACCCATCTACCCATGTGTCATTTACCCAAAACCAAAAATATTTTGAATAAAGCAACTCTACTCACAAATGGGTTCTTTCGTTGAGTTTTTCTATTATCCAATTTGAGTTATAAAATTTTGAATAAATGTGAGTTATACTTGCCTCATCGTTCTCATTTTCTTTTTTCAAATCTTAACTCATATTTATTCTCCAATTATCAAGATGTTGTGTCATTCTTCGCCTTTTACTTGCAGTAAATTCTAAAGTGAAGAGATAGAAAAGAAAAAAAAATATGTGGCTTAATTGAAGCCATAAAAACAATGATTCTTCAATCAAACAACAATATGGAAGATATGCATTTATCTCAACACAATCAACAAGTACTTTTCTCTCACAAAAAACCGCAACATATCTTGAAAATTATGTTCGTTACAAAATTGCAAACTCAACCTACGAAAAGTAATTTAACAAACAATAGTGTGCATTAATGAAAACTAAACCTTTAATAAGAATTCTGAAAATTGGCAACTTTATATACAACTCATTTAAGTCAACACAATAACCACATATAATATAACAAAAACAAAAAAGATTCAAGGAATAAAACCTGGAACTTGTATAGAAAACCTTATTCTTTATTTCTCACTGAAATTTGAAAAACAAGAATACTCTCTCTTTCTTTTCTTTTGCTTAGCAATTTCTTCCTCTTCCCTTTTCGGCAATTCCTCTCTTCTCTTCCCTTTCTTCCTCTTTTTTTTTTTTCTCTTTTTCTTTCTTTTTTCTTTCTTCTCTTTTTCTTTCTTCTTTTCCTCTCTCTCAACCATTCTCTCTTCCCTTTCTCCCTTTCCTGTTTTCTACCTTTTCTCATTTTCTCTTCTTTTCTTGAAGTCTTTGAAGATCAAACTAAAAATTGGGCCATTCTTACATACATAATGGGGCTTAAAATTGGGTTTTCTATTTTCATCAAATTGGGCTTGGTTGGTGGACTTTCCCTTTTTGCTTAATATTTGGACTTTCATTTTACTTAATATTTGGGTTTGGGCTTGTCCTCTCCATTAACCAAAATTTTGGGTTTAAGCAATAATATTGGGCCATTTTTTTGGTTTTTGTATTATGGCCCCACATTTATGTCAAATTACTTCTCTTCCCTCTATTTGTTAGAATTAGTACATTGACCTCTCAAATTTTGAAAACATTTCATTCTAGTCCCCAATATCTTGTGTTAATTGCTATAAAAAATTTTCGAGTCATTTCAAAGCAATATATGTTATCTGAAATACAATTCAGAATAAAAGGTAAACGCATGGGGTAACCAATATATAAAAATAATTGTTATAACCAAAAAATTATCACCATCCCATAAATAAAAATAAATAAATAAATATACAAGAAACATAACAAAAGCTAAGTTTCCCAAAGTTATGCTTGCTACACTCTTCCTAACACTTATATCTCCACCAAACTCTTATATTTTCTCCCTTTTTTTTTATTGAAGAATAAAGGGATGAATAAGTATTCATACTCAGGAAATAAAAAAAATCAAACCAACCAACCAATAAAAGGCAAAGAAAAGATAACCCAACCAAAAGACAAAAACAAATAACAAATTATTCAAAAGGCTAAAAAATGATCATTTCAAATGGTAAGTGCATGAAAATATAAAATAAAACTGAAATCACCTAAAGACCAATACTAAGTAAATGTTATTTATAAAGATAAAACATTTGTAGCAAGTTTCATTGCTAAAAAGCATAGACCAAAGTGAGTCAAACATAAGTGATTCATATGTGTAAAGTGATAACTAGTAATGAACACATGGCTTAAGATCAATAAATTGTTAGCAGGGCAAAATTATATGAAACCACTAGTTGAACAGGTTTAGTGTCATAAAGTTAAATTTGAAGTGCACCACCTTGCTAGCAAGATGAGTCTTGGTCGAACTCTAAGGACGCTAGCATAGGGTGGAAAATAGAATTTGGCTAAAAAGTAAACTTTAAAGATCCTAGTGTCCCTAGAAAGTCAGGGGTGTTGGTTTAATCTATAAATTGATGGCTTGGCATTGTGTTACCAACATTAAGAGAATAGAGAGAGTATTGAGATTGGTTTGATCTAATACTCATTTTAGAAAGAGGAAATCTAGAATTTTTGAAAGTATTTACCAAGAGTTAGGGAGTGGTATTGTAATCTTTTTTAAGTAATTAATAAAAAGGTTGAAGGTAAAGACTTTTGTAATTATTGTGTTTTGCCTTTATGGTTGCTATTTGTGCTTGCGTTAGCTTGCTTGTGCAAGATATAGGCGGAAAAAGTGAGTGTTAGTTAAGGGGGACTTGACGTATTGTAAGGTTAGTCGCTATACACAAAAAGAACCCCGTGACAGTTAGTATCAGAGTTAGATTAGGCTGAAAAAGCAAGGTTTGGACTAGAGCCGCGCTTACTCATAACAAATGGCAAGCACAATGGTGGAAGATACCGTCAAAGACCGATTAGATCACTTAGAGAGAGTTATTAAGGCGATTGCACCCAATACACTTACGTTGGCTTATTAAATATGAGCCATAGCCTTAGAGATGGTGTCATTGAGAAGTGAGATGGTGGATTTATTAAATAAGCTTTATGAAAATATTGAGAAAGATTGCCAAGAGTAGATGAACACTATGGGTAAAGACCTTGTTGTTGCAAATAATACTTTGAGAGGGTAATTAAAGGACATTGAGACTGAGATAATAGTGATCAAAAGAGCTCTAGGTAACATGCCTCAACAAAACAAAACAGTTCCCTCGAAAGTAAAAGTGTCCGAGCTAAAAGGATTTGCTAGGGTACGACGTAAAAGAGTTGAAGAACTTTTTGTGGGATATTGAGCGGTATTTCAGGGCAACCCAGAATTTAGAATCAGAACAAATAAGCATAACTAGCATGTACCTCACTAGTGATGCTGAGTTATGGTGGCATACGAAGCTAATTGAGGACGCTGAGGAGTAAAAACCACTCATCTAGACATGGAAGGCATTAAAGAGGGAATGCAGTATGGCTTGTTAGGGAAAAATTGAAGAGATCGAAGCATACTAGGATTGTGCAGGATTACGTGAAAGAATTCAGTTCCTTGGTGTTAGATATTCTTAATATGTTAGAGGATGACAAGTTCTTTAATTTTATTTTAGGTTTGCAAAATTAGGCACAAACTGAACTACGGAGGCAAAGAGTTAAACTCTTATCTGTGGCAATTGTAGTGGTTGATGGGTTAATTGACTATAAGCTTGAGCCTCAAAATGAGTAAAAGAAAGCCAGTGAGGGCAAGAAGAAGAAAAAGGTTGAAAACTCCAAGGGTGAGGGCCAAAAGAAGAAAGAGGAAACCAGCCAAGGTAAGTCTCAAAAGCAATAGAAACTAGAGTGTTTTATCTGTAGTAAACCCTATAGAGTAAGAGAGTGCCCAAAATAAGCCAAACTCAATGCAACAACCGAATAAGAGGCACCAAGTAAAGCCGAAATAAGTGTGCCAATGTTGAACCTATTGCAATAACAGAGATGCAATGCATTGCTAATTAATGAGTCTTACCGAGGGCTTATGTATATGAGAACATATGTCAATGAGAGGGAAGTTCAGGCTATGTTAGACACAGGTGCCTCAAACAACTTTATCATAGACCGAGAGATAGAGCTGTTGCAATTGAAAGTTGAGGGCATACAATGCGCGGTGAGGCCGTAAACTCTTCAAATATGGTCATGTGAGGCATAGCCATAAGCACATTGAAGATCAAAACATGGGAGAAGAAAGTCAGATTTTTTGTCCTTCCACTAGAAAACTTCAAACTTATTATTGGCTTAGAGTTCTTTATGAGAGCAATGGCATATGTAATGCCACACATAGGGAGTTTTTTAATTACGGGCAGAACACCAGAACTTGTGCGATGCGAGTTTTTGGAAAATGGCAAGACAAAACCATCACTCTAGAATGCCATACAATTCAACAAATGGTTAAAGTAAACATAGACGTCTTACATAACGACACTTGTCGAGATCAAGTCAGATTAGGTTGAAGAGGTGCTTGATGAGTATAGGGATGTGCTAGATGAATTTGCTGATGTGATGCCACTAGAATTGCCCAAAGATTTACCCCTATGATGTGTGTTAGATCATCTTATTGAGTTGGAATTAAATGTGAGACCACCTACTCAGGTTCTTTATAGAATGACGCCAATAGAGTTAGTGGAGTTGTGAAAGCAACTAGATAAGCTATTGGAAGCGGGGTACATCCAACCTTCGAAAGCACCAAACGGGGTGCCGGTGTTATTCCTGAAAAAGAAAGATGGCTTGTTGCGAATGTGTGTTAACTATCGCGCACTCAACAAAGTGGCAGTCAAAAACAA
>JAXCLQ010000002.1:6827437-6871515 GCA_035584115.1 Cedrela odorata | reverse complement strand
TTCCTGAAAAAGAAAGATGGCTTGTTGCGAATGTGTGTTAACTATCGCGCACTCAACAAAGTGGCAGTCAAAAACAACGCACTCAACAAAGTTGGGAAAAACTTCTTACTTTATAAAACTGGATTTTAGATTAAGATATTGGCAAGTTAGGATTGCCGAAGGTGACGAATTCAAGATAGCGTGCGTGACATGGTATGGATCATAAAAATTCTTAGTGATGCCATTCAGATTAACCAACGCACTAGTAACCTTCTTCAACTTGATGAATAATGTACTCTATGAGTTTCAAGATCGATTTGTGGTGGTATACCTCGATGATATAGTGATATACAATAAGACATTCAGAGAACATCTCGAGCATCTAAGACAAGTGTTTGCCAAGTTAAGGGAACACAAGTTTTACGTAAAACAAGAAAAATGTGAGTTTTATTAGCAAGAAGTGCTATTCTTGGGGCATTGGGTAAACCGTGAAAAAATTCGCAAAGATGAGAGAAATATCTTGGTAATCCTCGATTGGCTTGCATTAACTAGAGTTCCAAAACTGAGATCATTCCTTGAACTAGCTAACTATTATAGAAAGTTCATTGAGGGCTACTCAATAAGAGTAGGTGCGCTCATTGACTTACTGAAGAAGGAGAAACAATGAGAATGGACAGATATATGCTAGCAAGCATTCGATGAGATCAAAAGGCAGTTGCTTCTGAAATGGTGCTTAAGCTACCTAACTTTGATAAGCGATTTGAATTATGGACAGATGCGTTGAACATAGCCATTAGTGGCATGTTAGTGCATGATGAGCATACCATAAATTTTAAGAGCTGAAAGTTAAAAGATGTGGAATAGAGATACTCTACCCACAAAAAAGAAATGACAGTGGTGGTACATTGCTTGATTATGTGGAGGCATTATTTGTTGGAAATACATTTCACAATCATGACAGATAATGTAGCCAATACTTACTTCAAAACTCAGAATAAGTTATTGCTAAAACAAGCAATATAACAGAAATTCATTGTGGAGTTTGATTTCTTGTGGGTATATAAGGTAGGAAAACAAAACTCAATGGTAAATGCATTGAGCTAAAAGAAAATGGAAGGCTATGTGGCAGCACTTTCGACCGCAACATTAAATTTTATCAACCATGTTAGGCAGCATGTAGAGAATGATAATGCATACCAGTAGTTGCATAATGAAATTAAAAAAGATAGTGTATAGAGATATTGGCTTAAAGATGAGCTAATTTATACTTAAGGAAGAAGATTGTATGTTTCTAGTAGTTGGGACCTACGTAAGGTATTATTGCAAGAAATGCACAATACGAGATGGGTAGGACATCCGGGGGTTGAACGAATGATGACTTTGTTGGAAATGTCATATTATTGGCCCGAGATGGAAAAAGATATACAGATGTATGTCAAGACATGTCTAGTGTACCAACTAGATAAGACCAAGAGAAAAAGACCAATGAGACTTATTCAACCATTATTTATATTAGCGAAACCGTGGTAGTCGATTTCAATGGATTTCATATCAAGAATGCCTAAGTCAGCAGATGGGTATAAGTCGATATTGGTCATGGTCGATCGATTCTTCAAGTATGCCATCTTCATACCAGTACCTCATGCATGTTTAGCAGAGAAGTCAGCAGAGTTAATTCTTAAGTACGTGAAATATTTTGGAGTGTTAAAAGATATTATGAACGATAGAGATGCAAGATTCATAAGTAGATTATAGATTTCACTCTTTAATTTTATGGGCACCGAACTGAAGTTCTCTATAGCAAATCATCCTTAAATAAATTGTCAAACTGAGAAGGTGAGTGTACTACTAGAAGAGTACTTATGGCATTATGTGACAACTAATCAGAAAAATTGGATAGATCTGCTTGACTTAGCCCAGCTTTACCTAATTTTGCTACAACATACATAAATCATCTTTCATAGAGATGAGTCTAGTGGAATTAGTGATGAGGCAATAACCTTGTAAGTTACAAGAGGTGGTAAAACAGAACACTAAGATGAAGTGTTTAATGGCATACAAGCTTGCACGAGACAAACATGAGATGATTAAGTTAGCCTTTGAAAGTCTAACCAAGGCATCTGGTCGAATAAAGAAGTATGTCAATGTGAAGCAAAGAGACCTAAAGTTCAGCGAGGGGGATTTGGTATTATTGAAACTTACTCTGCATATTTGGAAGAAGATTAGTAGCAAGATAATTCACAGAAGACTGGTGCCGAAGTACGATGAACCTTTTGAAGTAGTAAAGAGAGTAAGCAAAGTTGCTTATAAACTAAAGCTACCTAAGAGATTAAAAATACACCCGACAGTGCATATAAGTTACTTGAAACCCTTTCACAAAGACTTGATCGATGTTAAGCGACAACAAATCAAGTGATCTCCACTAGTGATCCAAAAGCAGTTTAATAAATATGTTAAGAAAATCCTTAATCATCGAACCATAGGGCAGAGTAAGAAGAACCGAAGAATAAATTATTTGGTTCAGTGGAAAGAGGGAAGCACAGTGGATTCAAGCCAGGAACGAGACATTACGTTGTGGCAGTTCGAGAAGCAAGTGAATGACTACCTCTCTAATATAACGAGGACATTGGACGCTTCAAATAAGGGTGGTTTGTCACAGAGTTAAATTTGAAGTGCACCACCTTACTAGCAAAACGAGTCTTGGTTGAACTCTAGAATGCTAGCAAGCAAACCCTTTAAGTGTTAATGTCCTTAGAAAGCTAGAGGTGTTGACTTCATCTATAAATTGAGGGCTTAGCATTGTGTTCCCAATATCTAGAGAATAGAGAGAGTATTGAGATTAGTGTGATTTAATACTTGTTTTAGAGAGAGAAAATTCTAAAGTGAGAAAATTATTGAGAGAGAAAATCTAGAACTTTTGATAACATTCACTAAAAGTTAGTGAATAGTCTTATAATCCTTTTTAAGTGATTAATAAAATAGTAGAGGGTAAGAGGCCTTTGTAATTGTCGTGTTTTGTCTTTGTGGTTGCTGTTTATGCTTGTATTGGCTTGCTTGTTCAAGATATAGGCGAAAAAATTGAATGTTGGTCAAGGGGAACTTGATGCATTGCGAGGCTGGCCAATATACACAAAAAGAGCCCCGTGACATTTAGCATGGTAAAATAAAGTCAAATTCAACACCATTAGGACCTGAGAAAGATACAACTTTGTTGCTTATATTATTTTTCTCCCTATGAAATAGATATCGCTCATAATTTGTCTTTTATTGGCTTTAAAATATGAATTTTGTAACAAGTCATATTTAATCTCAATCAAAATATTCATCACATGAGGCATAAGATTTTTCATAAATGTATACATTAGTTAAATGTCAATTTAATCACCACAACACTATATTTCAACCTAAGTTTGCCCACCTAGACATCATACATGTAATCAAACTTAACATTTTCATACTAAAGTTTATAGTGATCAAGAACATGAATCATGAATACACAATAAACCTAAAGACATGCGAAATAAAGATATTAAATACATATGCAAAAGACACTAAGAACATTTATAAAAAAATACTCAGACTTTGGTTGTTACAAGACATAAGTCGGAGACCAGTTTTCACACAAAAATATGGTGTAAAACTCAAACAATAGTCTTATCAACTCACACATAATAAAACAAACAAAATTATTTTTGTATTTTTAAATTATAGAAAACAAGTGCAGAAAAACAAACTTAAGATAAGTAAGACATAAAGAAAAAAAACCAACAAATGACTGAAAAACAAAGAGAAAACAACTCAAAAGAAAGCATATGAATCAAAACATAGCAACAATCTCTTTTATTCTTAGAAGGCTATCCATAGTTTGTAGTAACCTTAGTAAAGTAAGCAAGCCTATCACTAATCATCTTAATTAGTTGAGCTAACTCTATAACTTGACAAGTAAGACTATCTCTTTCAAACTTAGACCTAGGAACAACAAAATCCTTATTTTCTTCCTCATAAACTCAAAATAGTTTGGTCATATATGATCTATTTTACCACATTCATGATAGATAGTCATAAATAGATATAGAAGATTAACTTTACCAAGTTTAATATTTTTTTTATCCATTAAGAGATGACCCACAGAATGAGAAACACGCGTACCTTTAGTCTAAATCTTCATGACATTAGAAACAACTACCTTAGGTTTACTTTATTCTATAAATTCTACAACAACACCATCTACCTTGTAAGAGTAACAAACATAATTCTAGAGGTAAAAGTATTATTATGGTTAGCCATAGTAAAACTTAACCATTTCTTGCTACTTACATTCTAACCTATGTTAAACATATCATCTAATTTCTTAGTGCCACTAGGGAATTTAGTAAGCTGTAACCTAGCATCTTTCAACTCACAAATTAAGGCCTTAACTTCATTCTTTAAAACTCTTTTATATTCCTTCAAATTAGATACTAACTCAACTTATTCCCTTAGTTTACTATAAGGTTCTTTTTTTCTAGTTCAACAACATTGAGTTTTTTCAAAACAATTTTGTTCACCTTTTTGAGATTCAAGCTCTCTTTATAACTTTTCTCAAAAGTTACATTAATGTCTTCTTCAATATTTGAAACATCATCTTGAAAATCAACAAACTCAACTTTCATAGAGGAAAAAAAGGCATAAAGTTGTTGGCTTTATCAAAAGAAGACCCATTACTCTCATCATCATTAGAGTCATCAATACTGAGAGAAGCATTCTTAGTCTTCTTGCTCTTCTTGAAGTTAAGACACTCAAACTTAATGTATCCAAACCCCTTACACTCAGTGACATTGAACCTCTTGAGATATTTTCTTATCATTTCTACTCTTTTTAAAAAAGCTCTTTCCATCTTCAAAAGTTTTCTAATTCTTACTAGAATCTTCATTCTTAGATATAAAGAAATTTTTAAATTTATTAATAAATAACTCCATTTCCTTATTATCTACTAATTCATCACTAGATTATCTTTCAACCATTTCCTTAATAGATTTGAGGGCCATGAACTTAGGTTTCTTTGGTTTAGGAAAACTTAAATTATAGGTTTTGAGAGAACCTATTAGTTCTTCTATCTTAACTAAATATATATCTTTACTTTCCTCTATAACGGTGACTTTATGATGAAACCTCTCAGATAAACTTCTAAAGACTTTCTTAACCACAAGACTTTTAGGAATCTTTTCGTCTAGGTTAAAGCTTGAGTTTACTATATCATTTAACTCGGCATAAAACTCATCAAAATTTTCATTTTCTCACATCTTAATCTCCCCAAACCTAAAGGATAACATTTGAAGCTTAAAGTTCTTAACAATTTTTGTACCCTTATGGTAGTTTCAAGAATATCCCAAGCCTCTTTGGCAACTTCGAACATGGATTTCTCTTGAACTCTTCAGAAGAAACTGTCACGAAGATGGGATTGACAGCTTTGCTATTAAAGTTAGAGTTTGAAAAGTCATCTTTTGTCTAAAGATTAAACTCTTTAGACATAGATACTCCATCAACAGTGACAAAAGATGAACTTTACACTTTCTTACAAGACATCCAAATACATTCATTAACAACTTTTAGGAATGCTCTCCTCCATACTTTCTAATAGAGATAATTGCTCTCATTAAAGAATGGTGAGATAAATCAACCTTAAGATTTATACAACAAAACACCTAAAAGGGGTGAAAGGTATTTTACACAACAAAAGACTTAAACCAACAATAAATTAAAACATATTAAAATTTGTCATAACTAGATCAAAGAGAAATAAATAAATAAGGATATAAAACCAAAGACAACAAACAAATTCAAGAGCAATAAGCAAAAGCAAAACATAAAGTTAGGAATTTGTTTTCTAAGGGAAACCTTATGAAGAACTTTTCACAAAATAAAAACCCTTCGGGCTAATACAAGAGCCACCTAAATATTCCACTAGTAAATAACTTACAACTAATGTTTTAGTATAAGAACTCTTGACACTCAAATCTGACTATTTTAACAAGTAACCTACTCTAAGTAGTCCTGTCTTTAGAACTCTAAAATCTTCTTTCATCAATGAAATCCTTGAAGGACACCTTCACAAAACTACAACTCTAAAGGCTTCTAAGATAGATTTGATGTAAAGAAAAAGATGGTAGTAATCAAGAGAACACACAATTGAGAAATCTAAAGAATTCAATTAGTTTCTCTTAAGAAATAGACAAAAATGTGTTAAAAAAAGCCTCTTTAAGTTTTTTAGGATTACAAAAATAATTTTATAAGGTTTGGCTATCAAAAACACATTCTAAAAACATTATTTTAGGCTGAAAAACGAACATCCACTCTTGTGAGAAGTTGGCTCTAAGCTGATAAACGAGTCCGCTCAAGTGGCCACTTGGCGTTAAGTTAAAACACACATTTTGTCAACACTTCGTTCAAGCGCCCACTTGACCTTAGATTGACACATGCTCCCTGTTTACTATTAATTTTATTACATTTGTGTCACTTGTTTAATATTCATGTCATTTTTTCTCAACTCAAACTTGTTTATTCATGTCATATAATCGTGTCATGACCCAAATTATCATTCATATTTCAAACAATCTAATTATTTACATTATTATTATTCTTTATTCTCAAAACTAGTACTAATACTACACACCAAAAATTGTAAGACATTTAAAACTTTGATGTGGATTTATTTGAGCGTTTATAGATAAATTACAATACTTGGAATTAAATGCTTTGTCGAAGTAGCTCTATCTTATCAATTAATTCACATCCTTAAGTTCACTTCAAATGAGAAAGAATATTTCATTCTAAAACATATTAATATATACAATTTGAATAATTGATGAATGTATAATTTAATTTAACAATTATAGAAAATCATTCGCAAGAGCCGAAGGCTGAAATCTCCAAGTGCCAAGTGAAGGAGGCTTAGGCTACTCGTTTTAATTTCTTATTTTTCGTGCGTTCATTGGTTGACATTTACGTTTTTCTAATCACTACGGCTATTTATTTTATTATGGCCAAATAAACGGCACTCACTAAAACATCTCTAGAAGCATTATGGCTTTATCAATTCTCTCTTATCCTTTAGTCTTCAATATCTATAAACTATAATCATCATTTTTTTCCTCCTCAGACTCTTACCATTTTTTAGCTTGAATTTCTAGACTATCTGTGTCTTAAACTCAGAATTTTAAGTTATTTCTTCACTCTATTATAAAAATAAATAAAAATATTTAATAACACTAATTTTTAATAAAATATACTCATTATTTTCTTTAATATTTACCATCTGGTCATTTCATCATACATCACTTGTTGCTTAAAAGTTAAGACACTTTAATACCAAACGAAATCTTAATTTTTAAAATCACGGTCATTTTCCATTTCATCTTAAATATAAGGTCATATATACTCTTCATTCCCTTAAATTTCGAGGCAATATCTTTTAACCTCAAGTTTGAAAGAAATTTTATTCTACTTTGAATTTTGAAATCAATCTCGGAATAAATTTATTTTAAGTCACACTCAATTTAATCAAGTCTTAAATGCCTCAAATGTTGGAGGCTCTCTCTCTTAGACTTAAATTACGAGATTGCCCTTCACTTAAATCTCAAAATTTTAGATTGCAATTGATAATGTCAGGAGTTTCGAAATGGTATTCAGTTGATTAATTAAATTTTTTGGGTATCTCTTAGACTCAAATTCTGTGGATTTACTTATTCTATTCCCAAAATATATATAACAAACAAAAACATGAGATTTGATTAGATATCGATTGGAATTATAATGTTTTTATTTTATTTTAAAATAAAATAGAAAAAAAAGTATGATTTAACATGTGCTTTAAAAGTAAAGTTGAAAAAACATTTGATAACATCAATTTTTAGTGAAATTACTATATTTTTTTTAATATTTGATACAAGTATTTCCATTCTATAACAATTATATAACTTAAAAATTACCATATTTCAATACCGATCAAGTCTTAATCCAATTGAATTGAAAAGCCAAAGTTTGATTAAAAAAGGTGATAATGTGAAGGGAAAACATGTATATGATAAGAGAAGAGAAGAAAAGAGGGATGTCGATGCCAAACAAAAAATTATAAAGCATCAACAACTAACTGTCAGCTTAGCTCAGGCAATCCCTAAGTTTGTACGTATATAAATGAGAAATATGTAGGGACCTCATTTCACCTCTTCTTTAGGTTTTATTCACCAAATAAGATCTCACCCAATATAACTGCTTCTTCTCTAATTAATGCTTCAGGTTCTTAGCAGTTTATCACCTTCCATACTCCTCATGGTCCTAAGGAAAAACACCCTTCTGTACTTTTGTTTAAAATCGCCTTTTGAAATGCTGTATAGCATTAGATTTTAATACCATTACTATTGTTTAAAATTGTTTCAGATAACGCATTTTAATGATGTTATATCCATTGAAATGACACACGATCTCATCAGAAAAAGAACATAATTATCTTTCTCTTAGTATATATATTTATTGGGAGGCTAAATAAAAAGTGGTCAATTGATGTGGATCAATTCACTCATCCACGTATCAGAACTCCATTAAAGATATAAAAACTATTGACCAATTTGTGTTGAAGTTTCGGGTAGACTTTTATCTTTTCTTATAAGTTGGTGTTCAGAATAAATTTACATTCACACGACTCATATATATCCATTAATGTGAACTTTTATCGATTTTATGCCTTTACTTTTAAGGAAACTCATGGACAAGTACTAATTATATATAAAATCTCAGATAATTACTGCATTTCAAAACAGAAAACCTGCATGAAACATAGAGACGGTGGCATAATATTTTTGACTAAGAAAACGAGCATATTAAGTTAAGAAAATTCACAATTGCATTGAGTTATTCTCAATAAGAATTGTTTCCTTTACACAAATATCTCAAATTTTGTAAAGTTATGAAACTTCCCTTATTCATTTCAATCTCAAGATGGGGGCTGCAGCTTCATAGGTAATAGGCTTCATTAATACTCGTACGAAATTCCACTTTATATTCAACTATATATGGAGAAACGCAGCAATGACATCACAATCATAATAATACAAACGTATTGATACCCACTTTTTCTATAATCGACCTGTGATTTTCTTTCATTCTTTTTATTTTTTTTTTGAATAATCCAAATGGAAAGTTTTTGTTGGATATATGCTACTTTTTCAGTAAGGATTTATATTTCAAATAACTAGGAGGTTTCCTAATCTATTTCTTATTAATAATTTTCTTATTTTAGGATAATTCATATTTTAGAGATTAAGTAATATTTTTCTAGGTTTTACTTATTCAAGATAAAATTCTACTTGTACAAGAAAAATGAATTTATTATTCACACTATATAGGAAGGTTTAGATCACTAGTAAAATAAAATAAAATAAATGATTATATCGTTCACAATGTAATCTTTGATAATAGATAATTTCTAGAAAAGGGAGATCTATTAAGATTAAGTATGAATCTCTCAAGTAGACATATTTTAATAAGAGAAATGGTGAGATCTATTGAGATTTGGATATAATTGAGTGTAATTAAGGGTTGGGGTGTGAGAGAAAATTATTGTAATAATTTTTTACATAGTAGATTTTTCTTTCATCGTGTTGTTATAAAATCGCAAGTGTATGAGTCGAACAAATAATAGAGTGATGAGAAGAGTATTATCCCACGAAGATTGTTGTAAATTAATTCCCAAGACTTGGCATAACCCAGTTTTATTTGGTTAATGAAATTTGATGGATAGAAAATTAAAACTAAAATTAAATACAAATAAAGTAAATGAATAAGATTAATAAGTTAAAAACTCTAGGGTTATGATTTTACCTTAACTAATTAGTTCTTACCCTTTATTTTTTTTTAACAAGAATTAATTATTTGGTTGCTAGTTGAGCATCCCTAAATTATTCACATAGCCTCTCCCGAGATCTAAGGAAAATACCCTATAAAGCTTAACTACTATATTCCCATGCAAAGTTAAAACATTAAAGGATTCATTAAAATTTATGAATCTCTTTTAAGAACTACACAAACCATGCATGTATATTCCTATTCTATATATAATTTATGACATTCAATATAATGAACTAAGACACATAAATTAGCTTCTACTATCATTATGATTAACAATTCAACTAAATAGTGATCAATTATTTAGAAGCATTAAGAGCAATATTGAACGCATCAACCAAGATAGAAAATCCATAATTAAATTAAACAAAGAGTTGGAACATCAAAGTTAGGCTACATCATAACCCTAGAAAAAGAAATCTACCCCATAATAAAATAAAACACAACAAATATTAAACAACAAAACATAGTAAAAGATTAGAAAAACTTAGTGGTTTAAAGTTTTGCCATAGAGTTTCCTCCTTTACTTTGCTCCTCCTCTCCAAGCTCTCTCTCTCTCTCTAATGTCTTGTGTTCTTCTTCTCCTCAATGTTGTGTGTTTTGAATGATGATTCTAATACCTATTTATAGGCAAAGTTCACTCTCATTTACATCATCGCTTGCATCATCATCCATTAAGCTTCCTAATTTTCTCAATACACCCTTCTGCATCATCGCTTACATCAAACATCATTACTTACATTATAATGACATATTGCATAATTACTTATATCATAAATCATTAATGACATATGCGTTTACATAAGTATGATATAATATTTATTTTTAGAATACTCAATCTCTAAAATGCGATAACTTCTTTGAGCGATCTCGATTCGAGTTATTTTTTTCAAAATATTTGAAGTAATGAGTTGATTCGAATAAGATTCAATTTTACAGCGATGATCTCGTCGTGAATAGTTAAATTTGGTGGGGTCCACATGCGATTTTTCATTAGTTTTATCCTAAAAATGAAAATACAAAAAGATGTAATAATTTATTTAATAATAGCAAAATCAACAAGATCTAAGTTAAAATTTAAGTTTAAATAGATAAAATAACTCTATAAAAATAGAGTTATCACGTTGTCTTTGGCAGGTGTGTTTTCTCTAGTTAGGAGATTTTCACATAGTAAATACTTGTATTGTATAATTGATATTTTTTCTCAATCTATATTTTTATTTATTATTTGTTTGATATATTTGTTCTAGAGGATTTTGGGCTAGAAGCAAAATTTCTAACACTTTTCCACTTTAACACATGAACCCTATAATGCGAAAGCAAATATAATTTTTGGGATATGATAATTAATTTTCAACATGGTTAGTAGCCGGTTTGAAAAAGAATGAAGGACACTTTGCAGTTTGATCAGCTTTTAGCTAATTAGTTTATATCATCTATGCTTGAAATATATATATATATATATATATATATACGAATCTTTTAGATTGAGAAAATATTATATTATGATTATGTTAGACTTGGGTTAGACTTCCATGGTGGGCTGTAAAATTACCCAGCCTAGCCCAGATAAGGATGTAATCGTAGAAATAATTGCGCATTTGAATTAAACAACTGCTTCAAGTAGTTGCACTTTCTCACTTTTAGTATATAGAACCAACAACGTGGGCATTAGTGCTTTCTCACTTACAAAACCAATAAGGTGGGCATTAATGAGTTTGAGTTTTTCTTTTGAGAAAATAGAGAGTAGAAAAGAGGTAGCGAGAGCAGAAAAGATTGAAGAATAGAGAGAGGCATTTGCATTGTGATTTAGAGAGTGTTTTTTTCTAACTACGTGATTGAACTCTAAACTGTGATTCTACTTTTAAGGTAAGTAATTTGTTCCTAAATATTCTATGCTTGGTATCATAGCAATTTGGAATAATTTTAGGTATATTTTCTTTGCTTTTTGAATATTGCTCGTTTATTTTTTGGGTAATACTGAAAAATTATCTTTATTAAACTTGAAACTTTGAAGGCTCATATCTTTGGATGTGCTGCATCAAATTTGATAAATCATATAATTAGAGATACCATTGTTAATTCTAGCACAAAAGTTCCTTTAAAAATGGGAAATGCCCTCCTTTGAGTGTCGTTTGAACTATTGATTTACGTAATTAGAAGTAACCAATTAGGTTTACGATGAAACCTAGAAATCAATCACATATCCAATTTGAGTACGTCTACAAGATAGACCTTAACTGAAAGCTAAAGAGTAATGACAGCAAGTAATTAAGTTCCGTAGTTCCTCATATGAAATTATTGACTCTAGAGATATAGTAATATGGAGAAGGCAAAATTATTTCGAGCATCGACAAAATCAGAAGCGCCCCTTGTTTCAAAAAAAATGGACGAGTTACAATTCCAAAATCTTAGATTAAAGCAATATCATTTTAAAGCTCTCAGTTCAAGCTTGAAAACAACATATTACTTGCTTAAATCAAATTAGTAGATTAAGAGAACGAATGAGTCAAAAATTTTGTTTTAATTTCTTTTTTACTGCTTTTGGTGCTTAAATCCAAAACTTTGAAAATTCATAACTATCTCTGGTGCATCAAATTGGATAAATGATGACTCGTTAGAAAGCTTGTATTTTATTTTTTAAAATAATATAATTTATGCTTAAAGTGAACTAGTATACCAAGAGAACACATGAGTTAAAATTGTTGTTTTAATTTAGTTTTTCTATTTTTTGGTACTTAAATCCTTAACTTTAAAAATTCATAACTTTGTCTTTGTGCATAAAATTGGACAAATGACAACTTGTTACAAAACTTGTATTGCATTCTTCAAAATAATATATTGTATATTGTAAACTTAAAACAAACTATTATACTAACAAAACACGAGTCAAAGTTGCTTTGAATTTAGTTTTTTTCCCTGTTTTTGGTACTCAAATCTAAAATTTTAAAAATTCATAACTTTGTCTCTGGAGTATTGAATTGGACAAATGATGACTCGTTAAAAAGCTCTTGCTCTAAGCTTCAAATTAGTATATTAAAGTTATTGGTTCAATGAAACATTTTTCTGGTTTTGAGGTGCTAGAGGTTGAAGATGATGAATAATATCTTTTTTCCAGCAACCTTTTGAGAGAGGGTGAGATTCACTCTAGTTACCAAAAATAAAAAATAAGGCCATTTTTGAGCTGTTCAAAATATTTTAATAAAATGATGGTGGTCTAATGACCGGTAGGCAATCGATGTGTGTATGTCATGTGTTTCAAGCCACAAGCCACTTTGTGTGACTTTGATTTCAACACCGTTTTTTTATTTGATCCAAAATTTAATATTCTTTCTAATGGTGATTTAATATTTTTTTAAAATATTTTACTGATTTTTTTGTAATTTTTTCGTAAAGAAAAATCTTTAGAAAATCACTTTAAAATTAATTTAAGAAAATTATTTTTTGGGATCATGTGAGCATGCTTATGAATGTTTGGTATTAGTGAGATATCTTTGTATCTCTAATGTCAGCATTATCTTCTTTTTTTGTACTTTGGCAAAATAATACAATAATAAAATATTATTTTACTTTGTGTAGATGGTGTGCGTGATTCAAACGTTGCGCTAGGAAAATATGTTACACTATATCATGATTTTAAAAGGAGTTTTTTACGACATGAACATGAAGAAAATATTGAGGTTTTTAAAATTGATTTAAACATATATGCTCGATAGTTCATTTTCATGATCGTCTTTGGTATGAAGTGACACCCATTTTTGTTAAAAATCTCCCTCCAAATTTAAATATACACAATATAATTTGCAGCATAAAATTAGAGTGGAGGTCATAATGTCATATACAACTCTTTCTCGTGAAATAGAGTTAGTTACTATATGAAAGTCACCATTCGTCAAACATAAGGCAATTTGTCGTATTGAGCTTGTATCTAAATCTACATGGCGCACGACATATGAGTCATGCACTTGAGAAAGACCCTTAGTTTGGAAAGGCATAAGTTGATAGAGTTATGAAAAAAGAATATGTGATTGATTAGTTGTGATGAGGCTAGCTATAAAAAGAAAGAAAGAATTATAAGCATTGTTCTTTATTTCAAAAGAGATTGAAACTTGAGTTATGTTGTATTGTGTTCTCTTATATATGTCTTTTATTGTTTTAATTTAATGAATAGAACAATCATTGTCTTCCTTATTTGTTAATATAATATCGTTACTTTATTTAATGAGTTTTGATTTATTGGAATTTTTTCACAATAAATTCATAATTAGAACTAAAAATTTTTATTAATTAATATTTAAAAATGGACAATAATATGAAGCCTCAACGACTATTTGAATCTATTCCTTCTATTTTTTTTATTATATGTTTGAGTTTATTGTTGTTGCAAAATAAATGTTTGTTTATGAAATATATGATAATGTGTGTGTGTGTGTGTGTGTGTATTAAGAAGAAATGGCTAACGCATAAAAAAAAATTATGGCTGAGTTAAACAAGGGTGACAAACTGAATAGTGAAGATAACTATGATATTTGGCATAGAAAGATTTAGTATGTTTTAGAAAAGCAACAAGCTCTTGAGTCTTTAAGTAACGCTATGATTGAGACACCACAAAGTAACATTTCTCAACATAGAAGAGATCAAGAGGTTTATCGAGCATATATTAATAAAAACAAAATTGCTTGCATCACGTAGCTTAGTAGTATGA
This sequence comes from Cedrela odorata, assembly GCA_035584115.1. Taxonomy (NCBI): domain Eukaryota; kingdom Viridiplantae; phylum Streptophyta; class Magnoliopsida; order Sapindales; family Meliaceae; genus Cedrela; species Cedrela odorata. Next base: position 6,856,952 of record JAXCLQ010000002.1, on the reverse strand, counting down.
GTAATGATCTTATGTGTGAGTTTAAGGTTTATCAATTAGCTAAAAAATCATGGCTTTCCTTGAAATAAAAGTTTACTTGTACTTCGACTACTAAACTTAAGTGACTCATTATCAAGTTTGACATATACAAAAAACGACTAAATCATACGATAAGATAGTATCTAAGAGAAATGACAAACATGATTTGACAAGACCCTAAATACTTATACTTCCTTATTTACATATATATTTTTTTCCATAATTTTTATATAAAAAAAATTCATGAAACAAACATAAATGGCTTCAAACCTTTATTATTATCACACAAGATTACTTTGTGGCTCACCAAAACATGTATACATTATCTACATTACACACACACAGAGACACGCATATACATATAAACATTATATGCTTAAAAGGATGTCCCATGCAATATGCGTATAATGGTGTTCTAATTGTACATTGCACGAATCCTGTTACCTAAAGAAAAATAAAGAAAATAGGAAAAAGAATGAGTTTACGGCTTAGTGAGTGAATATAATTTATAAGAAAATACATGGCCATAAATAATTATGAAATTTCTTAAGCCAAGCATAAATTGATTATCAATCACATGATGGAAATATTTCAAAGCACAATTAATCCAAAATCATAAAACTAGTACTCAGGTGAACATATCATGCTTGACAAAAATGCCCTCACTGAAGCGAAAAAGTCATAATCATTACTCGGGTCTCATAATCATACCTGACAACCTGATATCATCATCCGGATCTTGTAATCATAATCATAATCACTTTCACACAACATACTATTTTATAAATAAATTACACATCAAACGTATGACATGAATATCTAAAAATATCATTTTCTTTCGAATTAATCATGCACCTGAACAAACGTAATCACATGAAATTCAATTATAATATAATTTATTTTACTAAAAATATATACAAAGTTCAAAAGTATCCACTCACAGCTCGTTGATGATTCTTGGGAAACTTCATGATCTCATGGATTTCTTACCGCTGCACTAGCTTTTAAACACACAAATGATTCAAAAATTAACCATCAAATTGATTTAAAATCCCATGCGTATTGCAAATATGAGACCATAACTATTCTAATTTTATAAATATATCATCCATTAAATTTTTGGATATAGATGCAATTACTAAATCATATTTCCTGTAATTTCATTCCTTTCTGCTATAATAATTCTTCATATTTCTTTTTCTTTCTTCCTTGGCTCTCAGCTTTCTTATGTTTCTGTTTTCTCACTGAAATCTAATTCCAATTTTTAAATTGCAATATATATACCATCGACTCAAATTGGAAAAGCATGCAGCTGATAAGTTGTATGTTTCATCCTTGACTGTTTTTTTAAAAGGCCACGTGTTACATGATTTGTGAACTGAAAAATGTAGGACTTGTTCTTACTGATGAGCGATAAGTTCATGTTGTGATTCGATCTCCTTCTGATAGTTGAGAGTATATGAAAGTCAACATGTCTTTTGATCTTACTCAAAGACATGTTGAGTTGAAAGATGAGCGCCTTAAGGTAACTAATTTTTTAGGCCAAGCCTATGTAGCTGAATCCAATTACCACAAAGCATCTGGCTTCAAAAGGAAGCGAAGAAAGATGTCCTTTCAAAAGGGAAAGAGATCGAATGTTCCTTCTGATGGGTCATTTCACTCGTGAAAGCATTGAGCAACATTTCTCCTTTATGACGTCCCGTATACATCATCTATTTGACGAAACTTGGTCTATGTTACCATTTTTCTAAAACTAGGTTGCTCATTGAATTTTCATGGTGTTTTTATGGATATTATATTTAACTATGTTTTAATTAGAACTTAATTTTTACATGATAGTTTTATTATATTAGATATTCATATAAATTTTTAATTATGATGATAGATTTTTTTAGCACTTTTGTTAGATCTGATAATGTAAATGTCAATATTTAACATGCTAGACTAGGCCATATAAGATAAGAAAGAACTAGTAGATTAGCTAAACTAGGCTTATTGGGCTCGTCATCTAAAATTAAAATGTCTATATATGAGAATTGTTTAGCTAAAAAAACAATTAGGAAATCATTTGGTAAAGGAACTAGAGCCGAAAATCCAATGCAATTAATTAATTCTGACATATATGGTCTAATGAGTGTAAAAGCTATACATGAAGCCTAATATTTTATTACATTCGTTGATGACTTTACACATTATGGTCATGTTTATTTAATCTCTCTTAAATTAAAGGCATTAGATTGTTTCAAATTATATTTGAATTTAGTGGAGAATCAATTAGACAAAAGAATTAAATATGTGATGAGAAAGGTATAGAACGACAATTAACTATTCTTAGAACTTCGCAATAAAATGGTGTAGCGAAAAGGAGTAATATGACATTGCTCGAAATAGTTAGGTCAATGGTGACACAAGTCAATCTACCGGTATTGTATTGGAGAGATGCTTTATTAACTGCCATTTATATAATTAATTGGGTTCCTTCCAAATTAGTTACTTCCACTCTATATGAATTATGGATGGGTTGGAAAGCTGAACTAAACCATATGAGACCTTGAGAGTTTGGAGCTTATATTCATGATTCGTTTTGTAAACATCAGAAGTTGGGTGCTAAAGGAAAAAATGTATCATTATAAGATATTCTGTGTATTCTAGAGGATACGTGTTTATTGGTGAACATATGATGGTAATATGACTGAATTGGAATCAAGAGATGTCAATTTTTTGGCAAAATGAGTTCCCCAGTGAGGTGTTGTTGATAAAGATACTCGATTTTATAAATTAAATAATTTTAATAGTGGTATCACTTCCAGTCCACAAAAAAATAGTAAATGGTAATTTAATTAGACATGCCATCCATAGTGGGAGCGATAGACTATTGAATCAATTTAGTCAAATCATTCAATGCATCAAAACTATCGAGGATCAGCTCTATATCGCCGATTTAAAATCGAAGGAGAAGCATTTATAGTTGCTTTTCATGATAGAGATAAGTCGAAAACATTGAATAAAGCTCTCACTTTATATGCTAAGCAACTTTGGATGAAACCAATGAATGAGGAGATTAAATCAATGAAAACAAACCATATATGGGACTTGGTTGACTTACCGCTTGATCATTGAGCCATTCGACACAAATGGATTCTAAAGATCAAGTGTAAGTTTGATTGCACAATTGAATGATACAAGGCACGTTTAGTCACTAAATGATATACTCAAGAAGAGGGTATATACTATGAAGAAACATTTTCTCATGTAGTAAGTTTTTCTTCAATTTGATTAATTCTAGGTATTGTCGTATACTTAAACCTTTAATTGCATCAAATGGATGTAAAAACTTTATATCTAAATGAAGAATTGGAGGAGGAAATATATATGGATCAACCAAAAACTTTATATCTAAATTAAGAATTGGAGGAGGAAATATATGTGGATCAACCAAAAGATTTCATTCCCAAAGGCTAATAGCGCAAAGTTTATAGGCTCAAAAGATCCATATATGATCTAAAACAATCCTTTAAATAGTGGTATCTTAGATTTCACCAAACTATAATAACTTATGGTTTTGTGATTATCATTATGTGTATATTAAATGGTTTAAGGATAATTTTATAATATTATCTTTATATGTGGATAATATTTTATTGACTGAAAATAATAAAGAATTTGTATTAACCATAAAGAAATTGTTATCTTCAAATTTTTAGAAGAAAGATATGGGAGAAGCAACTTATATTTTAGAAGTTAAAATTGTTTTGTTCAAAGGAGCTTATAGCTCTATCACAAGAGATGTATATTAGAAAAATTCTTGAAAGATTTAATATGATTGCTTGTAAGCCTATGGATACTCCAATTTCAAAAGGACAACTTCTTAACCTTAATATGTACCCTATAACTCCACAACAGAAAAAAATAATGGCAAATATTCCCTATGCAAGTGTCATAGGAAGCCTCATGTACGCTATGATGTGTACAAGTTGCGATATTTGTTATGTCGTGGGATTAGAGAGTAGATACAAACCAAATTATGGACAAAAGCATTGGAATATTGTTAAGAGAATACTAGCATATTTGAAAGGTACTGCGAATTATTCCTTATGTTATCAAGGATGAGATTTATGTTTGATTAGGTATACTGATGCAGACTACAATGGTGATTTGGATGAGCGAAAATCAACATCAGGATATGCATTCTTACTTGGTTGCGATGCCATCTCATGGAGAAGGAAGAAACAAACATGCAGAACTTTATCTACGATGGAAGCTAAATTTGTAGCATGTTTTGCGGCAGTACAATGGACAATTTGGCTTAAGAGATTTCTCTGAATCTCAAAATTGTCATGAATGCTTCAAAGCCGATGATTTTATATTGTGACAATCAAGCTGCAATAGCCTATGCCAAAGATGTAAAATATCACAACAATTAAAGTATATATAGACAAAATAAAAGGAAATGATGATACAATATATATCTACTCATCTAATGATAGCGGATCTATTTACTAAACATGTGACCAGAGATGTTTACTTATCACATGCTAGCTCATTTGAACTACATAGATTATAATATTGTTATGACATTTGTATTAAATCAACATTGTCTATAATATATCTATTATTTGTATATTTTTGTTCGATATTATCTTATTTATAAATATTATATTGGAATATTATGTCATCAGGTTTATACCAGCTTTCTTACACAAGTGGTCGACTTTGTCGCTATGTAAACGAGCTAAGATGATATATAAGAAATAAAAGACAACGATAGTAATATGTTGTCATGAAGCTAGTGAAAATTTCTTTTAAAAGTATCACCTTGATAAAGTCAGGATGGGGTTTATATTTATTTGACATTTAAACTGAACATGATAATACCTACTATCATGGAAAACTTGATTAGCGAGATTTGAAATCTGAATTTGTCATAGCGGATATGAAAGCTATTGAGAATTCAGGTTAGGTACTTAAGTAGCGATTGAACTTAAATTTGTACAATGATTGAGATAAAAGACATATATATACTTGGGTAGCACATAATTCATACTATGTGTGCTTTTTATATGGCAACAAGAAAAATGAGTGAGTAAATCCCTGTCTTCTCATTATATAAGATTAATTAAAATTTAAAAAAAAAATGATCTCTACATGTATCATATATGACTATCCATTATGTTTTAAAGTATTAAATTAATGATTACTACTTTAGCATGTTATCTATGACTGTGACATCATGCAGTCTATGAAACATGTCTAAAAGAAATCACTAATCAACTAGTTGTATAATCCACACTAGGGGTTGATACTATTGTGAATATATGGGGTATCACAAATGAAGTATAGTTCTTACTAAAAGGATTGAATATGCTACGATTGATGTAATAAAATAAGTCTAGGATATAATGAACAAAATTTGAAGATTTCTTGTATATGCTTACAATTGAGAATATTCGCTTATATATATATATATATATCACTTTACATTATTGTGTTCATAGGTCACACGATGTATTTGCTCGTATGAAGACTCTATTATGATTTAGTGTCAATTCTCTCTTTGTCGTTTGTTATTGTTCGACATCCTATCATGTGCGAGTGAGAGATGTTGGACTTGGATCACACGTTTATGGTGGGTTGTTCAATTATATAGTCTAGCTCATACGAGGATGCAATTGCTAAAAGCAATTGCACATTTGAATTAAATAACTGCTTCAAATAGTTGTGCTCTCTAACATTCAATATACAAAATCAACAGAGTAGACATTAGTGAGTTTGAGTTTTTATTTTAAGAAAAGGGAGAGGAGATACAGGAATAGAAAGAAAAGCATTTCCATTGTAATTTAAAGAATTTTTTTCAACTATGTGATTGATCTCTCTATTTTGATGGTAAGTAATTCGATTCTAAATATTTCGGTAGATTATAATATGTTTTAAATATTTCTCTTATTTTCTTAATTGTTTCAAAGATGGATTGATTTTATAATATATGTGCATGTATTAAATTTTATTATAAGTTGTAGATTCGAAAATCCTATCAACAAGGCATAGAAATAACATGTTACATGATCCAACACTTTTGGTCTAATTTATTGTCGATTTAATCCATATATAATAGTCAAAGTTCATTAACAACTTATTGGGTAGCTTAATTTTGCTATAGTTTGGAAAGTATTGTATGTTAAATAAATTTTTAAGACAGATTTGCAAGAGATTAATTAATTAATGCATAGCAGCACTAGATTCTGACAGTTATTCGCAAATATGGGAAGTGATATGGAAAAAAAATTTAGGAGAAAAAAGGAGAGAGAGAAAGGAGCATGCATGAGTTTGAATGAATCGAACAAAAGCATAAATGAAGGGAAGAATAGGTGGGTTCAGAGCATTTAACAGAAGGAAAACTGGTGGTGAGAATGACGAAGAAAGATAATGAAGAAAGCGATCAGGCCATCCTTGAATTCTGCATTTAAGTCAATTCATGATTATTTAATGAAGGCAGGTAGACTTACTTCAATCCCCTTCTTCTCTCTCAATCTCTTTAATGGCTTTTTTTTTCTAAGTAGGTGTCTCATAAATAATTTTCTACAAATTCCAACATCAGTTTTTCATGCTACCTTACAAAAATACTCTTGGTTTAGAATCCCTTATAATATTTATGACTGGTAGTTAGCAATGAAATGGGTTTGGTATTAATGTCATGTAGCTGCGTAGTCTATTTAGGGTCCCTCGCAAATTTATATTTGGTTGGTGAATTTCAGTAAAAAATAGCCTTAATTTTAAACTAAAATCCTCCATGTAGGCATGCTAGATCTTTTTTCAAACAAAGAAACTTGCCCTAAAAAAAACAGTTCCTGTTTCATATATAATTTTTCTTTTCACTGATTGCATAAGCAGTTTTTTTACAAGGAAATTTGTCGTGGAAGTTTGCGAAATGAATTGGATCAGGGATGGGAGATGTTCTTTGCTTCTTGTTGGTCCTAGATTATAAAATAAAAGAACTTGGTACTGGAGAAGAAGTGGGGAAAATTAAGATGTTTCTTTAATGAATTTACAAAATAATGAAAATAAAAAAGGTGAGAGAAAGAGGTTTTAAATTTTAGCTAGCCCATGAGACATTATTTGGTTTTATAGCTGAGGGTGTTGAGAGCTTTAAAAGCTTTAGTTCTGTAGGAGTGATTAATATTTCGTATAGCTCATGGGATTTGATTATTGTTTTAATGGCTGCGAGATGTTGAGAGCCTTTAAAGTATTTTTTTTTTTTTTTTATGTTTTTTTAATGACCCAATTGCGGAAGTTGGAGTTATTATCTATTTAAGATATCCGTAGACTCAAGACCTTCCTTCAATTGTATACAGACTCCATACATTTAATGACTCTTCCACACCTTTCGCTCTCATCTCACCGCCTTCTAATAAGTACCAATACTTTTGGCTTTTGGCTATTGGCTTGGTTTAAATATTATCTAAGGATTAATTGTCATGGCTCCAAAATTAATCACGCCATGATTATGTAATGGAACGTAAGCACAAAGCATTATTCATGTGCATTTTGGGCACTTTAGAGTCACATGATCACGTGTTAGTAGGAGTTATAATTTGAATTATCGTATCATATTTGTATCGTATTAAAAAAGACTAATTCAAATTCGATTTATTTATTAATCGTATTAAGAACTAAAAATTTTAACTGGATAAGATTATTAAATAATTAAATGAGTTGTAATTATATCACATATTTAATATTTAATATTTATATTTTAATATATTTTATTAATATTTATAATAACATTTTTTCAAATATTAATTATTTTTATTCTAAATATAACTAAATATTTTTTTTTAAAATAAATAAATATAAATATAAATTTTTTAAGATAAAAAAATTATAAAAATAAATTTATTAAATTATAAATAATTTATCATGATATGATTACTCAAATAATTAATTATGACATAAACAATTTTACGTATCAAGAATTTTAAATTCTAATCTCGACATAATTATTAATTATATCGTGTTACTCATTTAATAAATGTATTATCTTATTTTAATTTAAATTTGTAAATTTCGTACCTATTTATGGGGTTCGCAGCTTATATTAAAAATTTTCAACCTCAGTGCACATACTTTTTAGTCTTCATTTGGTTAAGATTTCCCATCTAAGTTTTTTTGGGCGGTTTAAAAGCTGTATAATAATTAATAGAAGAGACAACTTGGAATGCACATCATGCATAAGTAGGCCAATTTGAGTTCTATCATCAAAATTTGCCTTATTAGATTCACTCTTACAGTTTTGTGTGCCTCCCCGTATAGCCAAACTCAGCCTATATAACCACCCAACATTTTCACCATTTGCTCACTCTTCAAACAGAGAGGGATAGAGAGAGAAAAGCACGATCTTCTTCAGATCGAAGTTATGGTTTCCCTTCAAGCACTCTCTTCAAACAGTAAAAAAGCAAACGCAGAGTTTGATAATTTATCGAAGAAGCGCAAGTTCGAACAGTTAGTAGGTGAAGAGACTTTGGACAAGAGATCAAAAGAAGAAAGCACAAAATCAATCTTTGATATCGAGCTACACCTCGAGACTCCATTACCTTTGGAGTGGGAACGATGCCTAGATATTCAGGTATATATATATAACCCATATATATCATGTCATATTTCAATATTTATTCGATCATCGTATATGATCCTCAAGATATTGCTATATTAAAATTGCCAATTAAGCTATAGTAGCATCGATCATGTTTTTTTTTTGTATGCAGTCAGGGCAGATACACTTTTACAATACAAGAACACAAAAGAAGACATCTGGAGATCCAAGGGGAAGTCCTGAGCCACCAAATCCTGCAACAGGCTATATGAGCTTAGACCTTGAACTGAATCTCGTAGCATGCGATTCGCGAAGGAAAAACCAAACAAAGTACAAGCATAATTCTGCCTGCCCTCCATGCCATCTGGGTGATCGTTCCATTGATATCAGCAGACAACAAAGGAAGAAATCAAGCGACCAAACGCGTTGCCCATCTTGGTTGGCGTTCGAAGGGGATCAACAAGAAATGGTAGCAACAGCGTGCATGCGGTGCCATATGTTGGTGATGCTGTTCAAGTCATCTCCTACATGCCCTAACTGCAAATTCGTGCACACACCAAACCAAAGCCCTCCGAATTTATTCAAGCAAAGGCTTAGCCTCTTATGCTAGTAAGGTTCAAAGTCAAAGGGTCTATACCTTTTAAGTTTGGATGAATCCAGTACCAATTAGTACGTGTGTTAAATTAAGTTTATTCCCACTTGAGCAAGCTACCCCTAGTCTTTTCAAGAGGGCTTCTGTTGGTTCATATAATTCTTCCATGTCTATTGAGAAATGACTGCTGACAGACTGAGAGAGGCTGACTTATAATTTAATGAAATAACTTATATATATATAACGTAAATAAGATGATGTTTCTATATATTCATCCTTAGTACAGTACTATGATGGATCACTGGATTCCATCTATGCTCTATTTGCTTTTTTGATAATTGTCAAATAATTAAGCTTCAAATTAAGGGCTAGGAAAGTTTTATCTTTTAAGTTCTCGTGATTCAGTAATCATATCATCTGAACATGATCAACTTAGCTTGTTAAGAAAAATGAATCAATCTTGAGAGTTCACTAGCATTTAAAATTAGACTTGTAATATCGCACCGTACACGTAGGATAATTTACTTTCCTCAGTTAAGAGTCGGCAGGGGCAGACCATTAATGGGCTCATTCTTTATTGAGCCCAAATTGCTTCTTGTCGGAAGTACTAAATCGGTCTGTTTTTTGTGTTATGTTGCCTGAAAATCAAACTTGAAAGGCCATATAACAAATTATGAGAAGACACGATGATTCATATAAATGCGTGGTACAAAGCAATTTTATGTTATTTCATATTCTGGGTACTTAGAATTTCAAAAATAACTCATGGGATTAATTGAGCAATATATAAAATGCACGAATGTTAGAGACTGCTACAGCGCCAATATAATTATGTTTTAGTATCTGATACATATCCATTGCAGAAGCATTTAATGGATGCAATACTTTGGTGTTGTATGGTGTCCAAATGCATCATGAGCAATCCAAATTTTTTCCCATTTGAAAAGATATCCAAACGTTTTTAAAATATGAAAACGGATAGAACAATGTCAAAAACACTTAGTAATTGCCATCCAAATCTTCAAATTACTCCAAAAACATTGAGATTATATTTTGTAACTTAGAAAAACGAATGAAAGATTGTATTGAAATTAGTTTTGAATATTAAATGAAATTCTCATTAAATTATAGAAGGAATTACATGTTATTTATACAAGAGAAAGATTGGACAACACAAAAAAGATAGGTCCTAGAATCATCATACAAGTGTACTGCCTAGTAAGAAATATTGACCACTGGATTGAAAATTGTTTTAACAGAATTGCTCTTCTATTTTATTTTCATTGGTGTGTGTAGTTCATTAGGTCCAACATCCAAAACATTTGTGCTTTGCATCAAATTAGGTAAGGTGGAACTTGATAAAGGTGTTCAAAGTCGGTTTCGGTTTCGATTCTGTTCAGAATAGGAACCTACCCTAAATAATTCGATTCCTAAATTTTAGAATCGAAACCTATCCTGTTTAACAGGGTACTCTATTTTTCAATTTCAATTCAGTTTTGGTTCTAAAATAGGGTATTCTTTTTATCAATTATCTCAATTTGTTTATTTTTTTAACTCTATAAAAAAATTTAAAAAATAAAATCAATTAAATTAAATTAGAAAATTATTATATACATGACGAAAATTTGAGTGAACGAAGGAAAAGAGAAATAATTTATTAAAGAAAATTAATATACAACTAATTATTGAAAAAGTATTGTATTATTACTATGAATTAATATTACACATCACTAAAAAGATAAATTTTTTTATTTATGATGGTACAATTATATGTATAATAATATTGTATCATATATATATTTATTTATTATAATTCTTAACTCTTTTGACAATTTTAAAATAAATATATACACATCACGATTTTATTAAATTATTATACAAATAATATGATAAATTAAGTTAAATAAAATATATAAACACATTAAATTTTTTTATGTAACTTAACGTACTCTTTTTAATAAATTGTGTAACTTTACATGTGTAATTTCATAATTAAGAATTTCTATTTAAATATAAGGTGAGGTTTAATTAATTTAGTTTAAAAAATAATTTTTATTTTTAAATTAAACCAGTTCTTCAGTTTAGTTCCGGTTCCACAATCTTTAAAACTGGAACCTACCCTAAAAAAATCAATTCTTGATTTTTTGGAACCGGAACCTACTTTAAAAGAATCGTTCAGAACTTATTTTTTCGATTCGGTTCATGGCGGTTCCAGGTCGAACCGAAACCGTTGAACACCCTTAGAACTTGAATCATCTTCCAACACAACAATGGCTGCAATCTTGTTGCCTAATGCACAACCACTATTCTCAACATACCCTCAAGTTCAAGGATATAGGAAAGACCCTGAACTTGCCTTTGAAATGAAAAAACCTTCCAAAAGGCAATGGTTTAGTGAGGCTGTCTGCAATCTGATCTCCAATAATTATATAGTGAATTCTTAGCTCTCTAAAGGCAATTTTATCTCAAACAAAATAAAGTCTACCTCAATATGATTAATCTTGGCATGGAAGGTTGGATTTGTGGCAATTATAGCAACACTCATGTTGTTACTCCATATTATAGATGTGTTGGTAACTAAAATATTGAACTCTTTAAGAAAAAATGTGATCTATGTAATTTATGTGCAAGTGTGATCTAATGTTCTATACTCAAACTTACTACCATAGTTTGCATCTCAGAGCCCAAGATACAAGGTTTTCTCTTATGTAAATATAAGAGCCACTCACTGATTTCATGTCATCTAAATCACATCATCAATCAACATCTGTGAAAGCAATTAAATTATAATTTAATGGTTTATGAAATTCAAGATCATATTTGAACATTTCTTTGAGATATTCAATAGTCCTTTTGCAGGCAGTCAAATGAGATTTTATAAAATTAGCCATAAATTGGCTTAACTTATTCAATACAAAAGATAGGTTTAGTTTTGTAAGTATGGCATATTGAAGATGACCACCAATACTTCTGTAAAGCACCTTATTTATCAATGGCTTGTGTTGGCCTTATGGGGACAACAATTTCCTTATAGACTCATAGACACGTGGAAATTATTTGGGATCTATCCACGTGTCGTCGATTCTTAATTAAACTAACCCATCAGTATGCTTACATGTTACATTTGTACTGTGATGCTCCTCATATCCGTCTGTGGCTTTGAATAGAGCTTTGAGCTACAAAGATGTATCCAATCCAGTGCAACTGAAACCTTAGGTTAATAATAACAATTTTAAATTTTCAAAAGAAGGCCTTGGTACTTGTCTTATGCCATAAATATTCATTTTGAGTTTGTTAAAAATAACTTGGTTTAGAAGCATCCTTCAGACCTCATGTTGAACCATAGATAGCGTCTTAGAGAGTTTCCCATTATAGAAGGCATAGTTTACATCAATTTGTCTTAAGTCCCAATCATTGATCACAACTAAGTATAATATAATATTTATGGTTAAAGCTATAATGGTTGAACTGTAGGTTTTATTTAAGTGACGCTGTAAGCCTTGATACACTACCAATAAGGTTTTCTTTTACCTTATAGATCAATTTATTTCCCACAAGCTTGAGATCTAGACTATATGGAACAAGAGTTTAAGTTTCATTCTTCATCAAGGCATAGTACTCATCTATCATAGCTTGTCTCTATTTATAATCATTTAATGTTTTTATTGTGTTGGCTAGTATTGAGATATGTTCATTGACTAAGTAGATTGTGAGTTTAAAAATTCTAGCATTGCCTCTTATTGTCATAGGATGTGTTAAGATGAGTTTAGGTTGGTTTTGAGTGGTATTTGGTGCTAAAGAGGTTCTGTGATGTTAAGTGATCAAATGAGGTTTATGTTCTATTTGAATGGGCAGTGTTTGTGTTTGGGTTTAGATTTTGGCGAGAATCAGAAACTTGTTCTATGTGGGTAGTATATGTATCATTAAAGTCATTAAAAGGAGAAAATTCAATACCAACTGCAGACATGGATGAGGAAGTCTATTCACAATTTTGGTTGAGGATTTATGAAGCTATAAGGTACTAAAAATAATTAGCTCATTAGTGTGTTTCCTTTATTATTCTAGCTGTTTTGTTTAGGAAACTTGGATAATCTTTGAATAAAAAAGAAGATTCATTTAATTTGATGTGCCTAGTGAAAAATATTGGCTATTGGATTGAAAATTATTGAAACATAATTGTTCATTTGTTTCATTATCACAGTAGATGTTGGTATAGTCCAACAGGTCCAAGTCAGCATCTAAACCATTTATGCTTTGTGTCATATTAGTTAAGGTGAAGCTTAACTTGTTTTCTAGCTCAGTAATGATTGTCAACTTGTTGTTCGGCGCACAACCACTAGTCTCAACATCGTACACATTTCAAAGCACTAGGATGTGTTTAATCCCACAAAATATACATGAACAACAAGAATAGTTTTACTACTGTGGCTAACGAAGTTGTCTTTCTTCTATTAATAAAATAATCCTGTTCTTTCCTAATATTTGTTCCAAGATAAGTGAGAAAGTGAACAATAAGAATTAACTTCTAAATTAAACTTAACTATTTAACTTTAACAAATATACTTTAAAATTTTGAGTAAAATACAATAATCACAAACATACTCTTAAGTGATATTTGATCAATACTAAATGATATAAGTAAATTAGTTAAAATTATAATGTTAAACCATGAATGTAAGCTAAATATTAAAGTCTTATAAATTAGTAAACTATAACATCATTTATTTTATAATTCATCACTAAATATATATTTGCTAAATCTTTTGTGAAAGAGTAACAGAAAATTTTGATAATCATAAATTTTGATTTTGTATTGATTGTTAAGAGTTTACTCAAGCATATATATATATATATATATATATATATATATTCCTTAAAGATTGATTATATTAAATGATAGCGGTCCAACGATGACCATATGCCAATTGTTCTTCATATTTTGTAGTTTCAATATTTTTCGTTTTCATGTTTTGCAATGGTGTTCTTGACTTGATCTTCCTTGAGTGAATACTTGTTTACTCTCTTAATTTTGATAGGTAGTGACGATGTTAAGGTGCAAATACTAATCACTCTTCATATTCTATTGTTTTCATGCTTTCCAATGGTGTTTTTAACTTGATCTTCTTTAAGTGAAGACTTGTTTGCTTTATTAATTATGAAAGCTGATGACAATGGTAAGGTTATCACAATGAAAGGTTGTGATGGTGAGGGAGAGGTAGCAATGGTGTAGTTTACACAAGAAGTGGTGGAGATTTCACTAGTGAGGAAAGTTCATACGTCATACTTGATATAATTTTCTATCACATAGTTTTAGGTTAGCCAAAATGAGTGTTTTCCCAGTAAAAAGAATAACTCAAGTCACACACTCAAAATTTGACATGGAACTTTCTATATGATGAACAATTTACGGTTTACCACATATATTTTTGATTTACATCATAAGTGCCCTGTAATACTTCCAAAATGACAATAAAAGTAATATAAGTTTGCCTCTGTAAAACCAGAAAAAAGTGATAAAACAAAGGAAAGATTAAAAAAAAAAACATTTCAAACATTTCTCTTATTCTTTTTTAAGTAATGAAAACTCAATCAATTATGATACCATTTTTCGAAACTCAATGTAAAATTTACAATTCAAAATTAATAGTATAAAATACATGATTATTTATACCCATGAACTTATAATTTTCACCTCATATCTTTTTACTTCTTTGAAACGATCATGTTGTTAGTAGGTCACAACTATTAGTTACATTATCTTGTTTATATGTGTACATCGGCCAAATAATTAGCCTATCACTTTCTTAACCTAATTAGATTATATAAAATCTCAGGCTTTAAATAGCTAACTTGTGTATGAAATAAATACAAAACACATAAAAGAGAAACAATAATTTAACATGATTCACCCTAATTGAACTAAATCCATGGATAAGAAAGAAATCAATTATATAGGTTAATACAAAATAATAGAGTAAAAACACTAATAACTAAATACTTCACTTGTATGTTAAACAAGTTTGTCATATTATGTTTAAATTACTATTCCACATTTAAGTAATCATATGTTAAATGATCAATCATAATATATTTAACCACTCTTATATATAATTATTAAAGTTCATTTTGTGTAATCTCTCCTATATCCATACCTTAAAGTTAATTCTTTAACCCTTCTTATGTAGTGTGTAATATTTTATTCTTTATTGCATTTGTATTACTTCCCCTTATTAATAGACTAGAAATCCTTCTTAAATAAAGATACACATCTCTTTTAAAAAAGAAATCATAATTTTCAAAATAGAATATTTGAGAATACTGTTTCATAATCGATTTTTTTTCTTTTTTCTTATATAATAAAGTGTAGCCACTATTATCCACATTACAAATTCTTAAGAAAAAATATATATGCAAAAAAACCTACAAATAAACTCACCTCATGCTGACATAAGTATTTGCATTATACTTCTTGAGTATAGGGAGCAAATTGTTTTTGCGGTATTCTCATGCTATAAGTCATCTTAGACAATTACGATATGCATACTTATAATTAGAATTAGAATAAAAAATTCTTGGACAATTACAATATGTACACTTGTAAGTAGAATTAGAAAGAAGAATACCACCTATAAGTGCATTTTATGACAATAGTCTAAACTGGTTATTTGTTATCCCTATCAAACTATAACATCGTTTGTTGATTACAACTTAGTGAAATTGGCAGTCAATATATAATTTGCACAAACAAGAATTGATTTTGACTTTCAAAATTGGTACTCTCATTCAAGGGCATATGATTTTTATATTGCCAAATCAAATGTCACATTGTTGTTCAATTTTGTACCTGTAAGAATTTATATAATTTATGTTAGTTTTTTTTTATATATAATGTGAAGAAGATAAACATGCAACTAAACAATCACAAAAGAAGATTATGTAACCTAAAAGTTTACTTATAACAGTGGATTTAAATATTTGGAATGCATGACTTTTTAGCAAGAAGACAAAAACTTATATCTCGTAGTTACTTGTGATAAATGAAAAAAATAGATTTATAATGCTTAAAGTGGTCATATAGCATAAGAATTGAGACATCTAATTTTTTATGGTTTTCCTTATGTTGTGATTTTTGAACCATCTAATTAGTTAGTCTAAATAGAAAAAGCGTACACACTTCTTATGTTAAAGCCTAACTAATGAAAATTTGGTGTTTGAAATTTAGTTTTAGAAGTTAAATCTTTAGCTGATGTAGCAAGTCAAATAGATCCTAACCACCTAATCATTCACTGGTTCAACATCTTGATCTTTATCAAAGGCATCTCTTTAAGTCATTTGCTCCACTTCAATTTGAACTCTATCTATTCTATGCTCTGTTTTAGCGTCCTTACCTTCATGATGTTGCTGATAACTCATCAATTCTTGTTCATTGAAAATGTCGTCTCTTCTAATTATACACTTTGGTGGACCAAAACTTGTGCACCACAACTTATAATTGTTTATGCCTTTGAGATACCCAAAATACACACTTTATTGTCCTAGGTTCCAACTTTCCTTGCCTTACATGAGCTTAGGCAGGACAACCAAATATTTTGAGATTTTCATAGCTTGCAGGCTTCCATTGTCATATTTCTACAGGTGTCTTTCCTTCCAAAGTCTTGGGAAGCTTTAAGTGTATTAATATGCATCTCACCCACTCAAGATTGGTTTCATTCATCCTCTTAGCAACATCATTTTGTTGACGTGTCATCGTAATAGTCTCGTGTCTTACAATGCCATCTCTTTGGTAAAAATCATCAAACACCTTATTACAAAACTCTATGCCATTATTAGTCATAAACTTTTCGACTTTCTTCCCATATTGCTTTTCAACTAGTGTTTTCTAAGTTCTAAACTTCTCAAACACTTGATCTTTTATTTTCAATATGAACACCATAACTTCTCAGAATAATTATCTATGATTGATAGAAAAATTTCCTTACTCATTGTTGAAAATTGGGAGGACCCCTACCGATCACTGTTAACATAATCCAATATACCTTTTGTCCTCATTTCACCTTAACCAAACTTTGTTCTACAAACCTTACCTAAACAGATTCCTCACAAAATCCTAGTGTTTCAATCTTACCATCACTCAATAATCTTTGTTTATTGAGTTTCTTTATATCATTTTCACCAATTTATCTAATCTAAAATGCCATAATTTGCCTTTATCCATTTTAGGCTTTAAACCCATTGAAATAGAGCCTACTATAATCATTTCATCTAGTGCAAAAAGTTCATTACTTCTATAACCCATTATAATAACCATTAATCCCTTAATAGCTTTTAAGGTTAAACTTTTAACTGTAAACATACACCATAATTTGTCAAGTATCCCCAAAGATAATAAATTCCTTTTATGATCAGGTACATGCCTAACATTTTCTAGTTGTCTGTAACATCCCAAATCCGGGAATGTTATCGACAGATGATAAGTCCTTCCCGTCACCCTAAGCTTAACACATCCTATTCACACACATCTGTTATGCATGCATGCTTGACATTAAATCATGTAAAATAACACGTCACTACTCAAGGGCGTCATGCTGCCACTAAAAATATATACATCCCAACTATTTACAACATATCCTAAAAATAAACTGACTATATGCATACAGCCAAAACCAACCACAAATCCACAACAAATGACAATACAAAAATACTATTGTCAATCTCGACATGAGATGGACCCAACACACTAGTGTCTGCAATCGGCATCCTCTCCTCTAAACCTATATCTCCAAGACACTATCTACTCACTAAATTAAGAGGTTTTCTACAAAACTAGAAGGTGTAGGGGGTGAGGCTAATAAGACTCAGTGAGTGGATGCTACACACAACATCATTGCATATACATACATATATATATATATATCTTATCATCACTCTCATATTCATAGAAAATATACATATATCTATCAGTTATATGCATTTGAACATAAACACTTTCCAATGTATCAACACGGAATTTCATCACACATCATTTAACAACATACTGATATTTAAGGGCATTACATATTGTTGTCCCTTCAAACACTCAAATGAATATCATAGTGCCTTAGGGCGTTACGTCTCACCGTCCCTCAAGACACTAAAAAAATATCAGTGCTTAGAGGCGTTACGTCTCGCCGTTCCCCCAAACACCCAAATGAATACAACCGTGCATTGGGAAGTTACGTCTCGCCGTTCTCTAAGACACTAAGAAATAACTCGTAGGTACTTTGGGGAGTTACGTTCCATCATTCCTTAAGTTATAAAATCAATCATTATGCGCATACATCTTTGTCTGATCTATATCACAAGCTATATACTTGACCAGACAGAGGGACAGTCCATACCTAGGGCTACGCACTTGACCAAGTAAAAGGATTATATTTGGATCCATGGATCAATTTTGTAGCACACGTATACGCACACACACACACGCATGTAATTATATCCATATATGTATATATATCATAAATATATATATTTCATAAAATGAGATTTCATATCATTTCCATATGCATAACTATAATGATAACAATAATTATAAACATCACATTAAGAAAAATAAAAAAGTATAAGTATTCCACAATATCAATACAATTCACTTTTTTTCATTACATCTTACCACACATTATACCAAGTTTATCATGCATAATCAATGGCAAATCAACACAAACTGTCATTTTTACCGCCAATATACCAACATACAATCACCACCTTCATGGAACCATATCAAAGCACATGTGAACAATTTCAATCATTTTATTTCATATACAATTCTAGTGTTAATTTTACATACAAACAAACATTTACTCTCCAGTTTTAGGCTGCGGTATACTCAATCTAGTGTGAGATCGACAGGCGTTCGGTTTGACGATTTACAATGCATAATTTATTGTTAGATTCTTTCCTTGTAAATGAATAAGTATACAAATGTATTACATATATATAATTTGTCTCAAATAACACTAAAATAATTTTAGCTCATTTTGGAAGTCTTTATAATGTTTACTGCACGATAAGGTATCACAATCTAAGTTTCTAAGGACATATTCTAATACGTGTCTCATGTCTACCACTTTTTACAGATTCCAGTTTTGAATTCAAACGCTCAAATTATAACAGGATTTTGACACTTAACATAGTGTAACTGGCTGTGGCCTCTCAACAAGGTAACTTAGTTCCAATTATTTCTAGGACTACATCGCTCAGCTCCTTGACCTAATTTTTCGCTATGTTGTGCCCCTATGTGTCTAAATTATGCAGAATTTTACAGTTCCTTAATCTGATGCTCGAAACTCACTCAATCCTCTTTTTAATAAACTATGTTCGAAAATTTCTTGCAATCGACACTTGCTCGTATCGCTCGCACTCTCACCCGTCCTACACTCCATTCACGTACGCTATCTCAATTATGTCTTATAACACTTCCAATTTACCATTTTCTCAACTTCGAACACCAACATATGAACATACAACTGCTACTTACCGGTGTCGCAAGTTTGCGTTCCGATTTTTCGACAACACCACACATACAATATTAACATTTCTTAAACCCCTCAACTTCATTCTACGCACATTCTTTTTACAATAAAACTATTTCTCTAAAAGTAATTTACTTCATGCATATTTAACCATTTTGACAATAACAATTTGTACAAAATACAATACAATTGATACATAAACACTAGCTAACACATTCACAATCCAAGATTATCAATTCAACACATGATTTCTTACCTTTGGTTTGTTGAAAATGTTCTTCCAAATTTCTGGCCAAACTCCATGCTTGCCTCTTGATTTTGCATCATCCAACTTTTTCTCTTTCTCTTTGCTTTGGTTCACCTTGTTTCTTCTTCTCCTTTGATTAATTCGGCCACACCTTTCCTTACTCACCCAATTAAGCCATCACCCCACCTTGATCACCAAACTACAGCTTATTTCCTCACTTTTCCGACCACCTCAGCCTTGTTTCCTCTTGGTTTCCTTTGTGCTCTTCAATTCAACTAATCTTCTTCTTTGTTCACCAAATTTCGGCCATCAATCCTTACATTTCACCTCTCTTTCACAGCTTTAAATGCTTTCCCATGGCTAAGCTTCCTTCCTCTTCTCTTAATTGATTTTAATTAGGCCAATTTTCATCCATGCAACTGAAATACTTCTTAGTTTATCACCTTTCTCGGCTCTCCCATGCTTTTTCTTTCAATTGTGTTTTGTTAAGTCAAACACGCAAAATAAAAATGAAGACCGAATGAAGGGAATTTTAAGCAAATAGGTTATATATATGTGTATATACATATATAGTACAAGGGTTGGTTTATATGTTTCATGCTTTTTACATTTCTTTGTATTTGTTTTTGTTTAATCATATAATTTTATTTGAATTACACCTACTTAACCTCCACCTTAATGTGTATTATTTTGCTACTTGTAGTATTACAAGCATGTACCATATATTATAAGCTTATATTATTTTTTAAAAACTAAATCCAAAATTTTAGTTTATGGTCCCCAAATTATATCCTCACTCGCCTAAAATTTCCATTTTTATTCATTGTTATCATTATATAAAATGTGGACATCGCACATTCTTAATATATTGTCAAACATTCTCAATCTAACATTGCATATACCAATCACATTGCATGTTATATTATGACTCATTAATACTTTTCCACCATTACAAGGTTCATAGGATTAAAAAAACAAACACTCTATACTAGAACACGTGAAATGAGCTGCTTGAATCAAAAATTCACTGATATTTTATTTTCTTGTTTGTGGCAATGAAAAACTTTGTTGGTATGTAATCATCTTCTACATATTCACAGCTTTCATCAGACATTACAACAACATCTTAATCCTTGTCTTTCTTTTCCTTTTACTTAGTTATTCTTTTTAGGCAATTTCCTTGAAATGACTTTCTCTGTGACATTGAAAACACTTAAAAACCATGTTCTTAGACTTGGATCTCTACTTCTTGGTTCCCTTGAAGTTTTTCTTTTTAAGCCTTCCCCTTGCAAATAGATTTTCTAGACTTCCTGAGTCTTTTACTTGTGCTTTCTCATTCAGCTCCTACTAGTTTAATGCAAACTTCACATTCTGCATTGAAATTTCCCTGAGAGCACCATCACCAAAACTTAGAACAATGACATTGTGAGCCTTTTATAGTATATCCTTTTTCTTCTTCTTGCCAGTCAGCCTAACAAGCCATCTTCACGTTCTTAATGAACAAGAAAAGCTCACATCTTGATTCTCCAAATATTAAAGTCGTTGTCCTCTATGAACTTCTTAAGATGGAATTTTATTTGAGCTATTCTAAAACTCGTGTTTTGTTATTCTATCCTTCCAAAACAAATCTTATCAATCATAGAATTAGTAAAAGACGTGAAAAAAAATCATAAGAGCTCTAATTAATCTAATAAAAAAATCAATAAACAAGAAAGAGATCAGCAAGTAATTTTCACAAACACATAGAAGGCAACACCAAAAATTATGTGGTTCAACAAGTAATCTTTACTAGTTTTTCCAATGATCAAATTACAGAAAAATGAGAATGGTTTCTGTTAAGAAACGCAAAGCTCTCTCTCACTACAATCACTCTTTGGATTCTTCTCTATTTTCACTTAATAAAATACTGGTTCTGTTTTGACTTCCATATATTACCTCTCAAAATACGCAAACTTCTTTTAACAACCTGAAAATTGATTTTAACCACTTTAGTTTTCTAACCAAGCAAATAGGATCCACCTACATCAGCTAAAGACTTAACTTCTAAAACTGAAATTCAAACAAAAATTCCATCAGTTAGGCTTAGCATAAGAAGTGTGTACATTTTTTTCTATTTAGACTAACAAATTAAATGGTTCAAAAATCACAAAACAAGGAAAACCATATAAATAGAGGTGTCTCAATTCTTACGCTATATGAGCACTTCGAGCATTAGAAATCCATTTTTTCATTTATCACAAGTACAATGATGAGATATAAGTTTGTTTTCTTGCTGAAAATTCATTCTTTCCAAATATTTAAATCAACTGTTATAAGTAAACTTTTGGGTCACATAATTATTTTTTGTGATTGTTTAGTTGCATGTTTATCTTCTTCACATTATATATATAAAAAAAAATTATATAAATTCTTGCAGGTACAAAATTGAATAACAATGTGACATTTTATTAGGTAATATAAAAATCATATGCCCTTAAATGAGAGTATCAAATTTTGAAAGTCAAAATCAGTTGTTTTATATGCAAATTCTCTATTGATTGCCAATTTCACTAAGCTGTAATCAACAAACGACGTTGTAGTTTGATAGGGATAACAAATAACCAGTTTAGACTATTGTTATATAATGCACATATAGGTGGTATTCTTCATTCTAATTCTACTTACAAGTATACTTACCGTAATTGTACAAAATGTCAGGCTTTTGCTGTTGTAAAATAGTACATTGAAGACGAACCTAAAAATTTCAAAGAAGTCATCGGCAGCAGATATAACATAGAATGGAGAGCAGCTGTGGATGATAAGATTGAGTGCTTAATAAAGAATTAGACTTGGACATTAATAGAAAGGTTATGGGTGGTAAATGGATCTTCAAAATGAAAGTGAGCATTCTAAGAATTGATTCAAAGAGTTTTAAGGTCAGGATTAGGGCCAAAGGCTTTACTCAAAAGAAAGAAGATGATTTTATTGATATTTTCTCACTAGTAGTAAAGTATACATTTATAAGAGTTTTGTTGGCTTTGGTAGCAACTCTTGATCAAATCTCGATCTGATGAAAGTCAAAAAAAACTTTCTTACATAATGAGTCGGAAGAAGAGATATTCATGGCACAACATGAGGGATATGAGGTTTCATACAAGAAGAATCATATCTGTCTGTTGAGAAAATCATTATATGGCCTCAATCACTCATCAAGCCAATGATACAAGAGTTTTGATGTCTGCCTCTTGAGAAAACCACCGCTCACATAATGCAACTGATTTTAAGATTTAATTATTTACAAAATTTCCAACACTTTTTAGTTTGAAATATTTACACAATTGTCATTGGTTTTAATGTTTTACCATTGTTGGTTTTGTCATCATGTTCCTCAGTTTCTCAATTTTTATTTTTTTATTTTTTATTTCATTTTTGCTCTCTTACGTACACACCTCAATTCACACGTTAAAAGGCATATATTTACCTTGTTTTTATTTAATTACTAGGTAGGGGTAGGGCACATCAACAATACTATTTAATTGTATTTACATATATATATATATATATATATTTTTCTGTTTGTTTATTGATACTGAATTTTATTTTATTTTTATTTTAAATATATAAAAGATAATAATTTGAGGGGTAAAGACGTAAAACTTCCTTTGGTACTGAGATGATTCAACTTTGCTTTCAAACCCAAGTTGAAAAATTGTTTGGTAAATACTTTTAAATCAAAATTATGTTGGTTTTGGCCTACAATTAATTAGTAAAAACTCTAAAATTACCATCATTAATTTGTCAATTATTTGCATGATCAGCATTGATAAAACATTAAATTCAAACTATAATTAATTAATATTTTCAATAAACTTCTGCAACAGGCGTCATTGTTCATTTTCCTGCCTCAATATCTATTAAAGAATAAGTTTCATATATCGGTAGAAAAGGGAGTTCAACTCAAAATGTAATATCAGCATGTAGTTTTGACATGCAATTCATTCATATTTGCAGTGGCAGGCTGGGCGGGCAGTGCTCATGATATAACTTCCACCAACTCCTACTTGAAAGTTATATTGGTGTTTACCGAACATTCACACCAACTTCCAGTTGAAAGCTATAGCTTCCATTCCACAGCAGTTTTAGCTTATAAAACACCTCACCGTAATACCAATTGGAGCCTAAGTGTGCGAATATTTATATAACGTATTAACTCTGTTTTGAGATTTGTTCATATAATGTTTTATCAAATAAGTAGTTGGAGTTAAAATAAATTAACAGTCCAGCCGTTAGAAAAAATTTCTGGCAACGCCCCTCAGAAAAACAGAAGTTTGAAAAGGGCTTCAAGTGAACAAACAAGAAAAATGGTAAAATGGTTAACGGCGATTAGTTGTAGATACACTTTTCTAATCATTGCCCAAAAAAGTTATAAGCCTTCATATCCCTCGCTTTTTTACCCCCGTTCATCGGAAATCAAAATTCTGAAGTACACAGAAAGAGAGAGAGAGAGGAAAGATGGAAGCCAAAGAAGGAGTGAAATTGCAGATAGCAATTCGCTGTACCGGAGCTGCGAGTCTGCTTTCTTCGCTGCAAAATCATGCCCGGTTCAAAGCTACAATTAACAATGAAGACGTGGTATAACTCACTCTCTCGCTCATTTGAGCGAGCATTTGCCGTGCCCACAAAGCAAATTCTCATATTCTTTTTTACAGGAAAAGGAGAAGATGGAAAGAAAATCCAGCTTTCCACCTTAATGGAGGTGTTTCTTCAGGTAGAATGATGTTGTTTATTTCTGGTTTCCTTTTGGTGATCGATTTCAAGTTTTAACAAGATTGATGGATATCCTTGCTTGTCGCTATGATAGACCAAATAAAAATGAGGAGGATGTGATTTTCTAGAAAGCTATACTTCATACTACAATATTTCTCCGAAGATCAAATGAAATTGTTTCTTTTTCTATGACCAAAATGAATTTTGAGTTTTGTGGTCTGAATGACTTAGTGTGAAGATCTGCTTCTCTGTTAGCATTTCGCATCTGAAGCAGCAAACGATAAGAATGTACATAACAAAAACAGCGCTTAATAGTGTCGTCGCCTGAGTTTGTTTTAAGACATGCTATGGAGGACGAAAGATAATATATTTCTGAAAAGGCCTTTGAGATTGAGACTGTAAATGAAGTGAAAAAGGAAAAACAGAAACTCTGTATTTTGGACGTCCAAGAATGTATTTTGACACAATTTTCTTAATAATAAAAGAATGAAACTTGTCTTCTATTTATTTTTAAAAGAGTTTTTAAAAATAAAAGAAGAGGTTTATGTATTGTTGTAATATTGCTTGGAAAGAATATAGAAAACAGGGTTTTAGTTATTTTTTAAATTAACATCAATGCGTTTAAAATATTTTTTATTTTTGAATTTTGAACTAGTTTTGAGAACAATTATGAATATACTTTTAATTATTGTATTTTTCTACAAAATCAAAGGCGAAAAATGAAAAAGGCCAAAATGAAAATTTGTTTACGACTCGGGTTTGTGAGCACTAAAAATTAGTTGCCTTAGCATAGGAAAACACCTTGTTGGTGTTGTTCAAAACAGCGGAAAAGTACCACCACTTGTCCATTTCGGCTCAGGTCATCTACTTCTCTCTCATCAATGTTATATACCCTGACTCTAGGATGAGCGTGATCATCCACACTCTACCAACAATATTTTCATCCGTTGCTTCAACCTAGCTCATTATATCTAAACATTCAAGTATGAGCATGCATCTACTTGATCAAGACATTTAAAATTGTTGACCAAACAATCTCGTAGTAATTGCTTTGTTGTATTTTCATTATCGTTAATATCCAATACTGCCTTTGTGAATGAAGGCATGTATTTGTCACCGGAACAAACAAACTATTGGGCCAGGTCGAGGCTTCAATCAAGTACAATCTTTTATTTGAACGAATAGAAAAACCACTCGGTTGTTATTTTTGAGCCCTTGCTGAGTTGGCTCCCTGGACCCAAATTGGCAATTAGCTCTGGCTCCATCAGGCAAACTACATTCCTTGCTGAATACTAAACTCCATTCCCAAATTTCCCAAAAACAAGCTAATAGTTGTTGGAAAAAAATGAGGAGATTAAACAGTAGTAGAAATTGACAAACATAAAGAAGTTTCTGATTGACCTTACGCTCCAAGGCTATGAGACCTACATATCCTAATAGTTTGATGTCTAATCATAGCGCACACATACAGTGGAGGACTATTTTAAAGTCATATTTTCCAGTTTTTCAGAGAATCTTTAATGCCATTATTACAATCCAGAAGCATTTATTTACAAAAGAGTTTAAAGTTCATCGAAGATGATTCAGATGGGACCTGCATGTTAGCTACGGTACAGCCTCCTGCAAGCATAGCAGAGTTACAGGAAGCAAGGATAAAATGCATGGCAACCCCACGTCTTTTATCAGCTAGCAGTATGAAACACCTTGAAGAAAAATTAGAAGGCTTTCTGGCTTCAGTTCAGTGTTTGCTGTAATGTCAACTCAAAATTTTAACAGCAGGTTCAGTGAAAGTAAAATTCCAATTAAACTCTAGATGAGACAGCATTTGACAAAAGTATTTACTATGGGACCGCTGTTTCCAAATAACACAGGCAAACATTATTCATCCAATATGAACTCGATTACGTGTAATTTCATCACTTCTTTCAGTAAATTAATTTTTTAGTCTGTGATTTTCACAGCCAATGTAGCATCATATGAGCTATCTGCTCAGTGACAACAATTTTAAGCAATATGCTCGATTGCAAGGTCAGAAATATGCATCTAAGAAGATATAAACTGCATGATGCATCACTGTGTTCTAGTAGAATTGTATCTACCACTGATAATGAGAAGTCTTTCTCAAGAAAAAATGAAAAAGCTACTATTGTCTGAACAACCAAATGACTAATCCATACCAGATCAAATGGAGCAATGTATGATGCAATCGTCCAGAGAGTGACTAAACAGCCACCTCCTACCAATAGGAATTTAACTGATTAGACTTTTTTTTTCTTTTCCTCTATGGTCACCTTCCTAAGACCAGGCCCTGGTTCATTACTAGGCTCCCAGGTCACTCCGTAAAGCTGCATCAGTGTTCAAAAACCCTATGGCTCCCCAAGTAGAAAGTACGAGGGTTTCAGAAAGTTACTAATTTTCATTGTAGCTAATGACGACAAAAGACACAATTTAACCAAAGAGTCAATGATTCAAGAGATTAATTGAATATACCTCTAATCAAATGCATATGGATCATCTGCATATGGATTTAGAGACCCTTCAGAAAACAAGTCGCCTATGTTTGAAGGATGTGGATTAGCCCCTTCCTTAACTACCTGTATAATAAATATATACATATGTTAACGTCAACCCTGTAGAATCAAGAAAAAGATTTTGCAGGGATGTAAAAAATTTCACATAACCAAAAATAATGTCCAATTACCACATACACTAATTTATTGATTTATTTTCGATGTACGTATATTTATGTTTTTCAAAAGAAAACGCGAAAAAAATATATATATTATTTACAATATATGCTGCTCTGTAAATTTCAAAAGAAATACTAAAACGATAGTTTGCTTTCATTTACCTTGGCAACACTTCTAGGGGTATTGGCTTTTGGTGTGTTCATTTCATTTACCTTGGCAACTCTTCTAGAGGTCTTGACTTTTGGTGTGTTCATCTTCTTATGTTTTCTAGGGTCCTGATGCAAAACAGACAGGGAAATTTGAAATATGAAAATATGTTAAGGAATCTGCTTTGAAAGACAAGATACTATTTCGCATACTAGCCTTGTCTTCAGGAGGACAGGATAATACCTCAAACATGACTGTACTTTTTGTTTTTCTTCGTTTTGTGATTGTTCTTCCATTATTAGTTTCAACTTCATATTCATGGTGAGTAACCTGCACGGATCAAGTTTGGTTAAGGAAATAACACTTCAATTAATAAGTCAATACACATCAAGCACACTAATGTAACATAACATGTATCATATATATGTATTACTAGCCACAGTATAAGAAATAATCGACCTTCTTATGATGCTTAGGAATGCTGATCATGCCTCCTGTGTTTACATTTTCTACTTTCTTCAACAACTTTGACATAGGTGTTTCCGTTACCCTCAAGAAAGGTGAATCCTACAAACAGTAGGAAAGAGATACTAAAATAGCTTTTGCTGTAACTTTGCAAGGGCTGAAAGATTTAAAGGTAAACAAGATGATCTGTAGCTCTGTCACCTTCTCTTCGTTGTGTTGAATTCTTCTTTTACCAACACCGGGATCTCTCATTTTGATTGATGAAGTGGAATAATCCTGAAATAAATAAAACTCTGCTAACAAATTATGTTATAGATGGTGCATCAAAATAATTAATGCAATTACATAAAGATATAGCAAAAAGTCCCATGCTTCAAAGCTGCTCAAAGTAAACTCTGTATATATCCCCATTTGCCAAATAGGTGCTGAACATGCCGTTATTTGTAAGTGTTAACATTTCAAACCCTCAACCCCTTTCCTTCGCCCCCATCCCAAACCCAAAAAAAAAGGTGGGGAAAGAAACAACACATCTAAGAACATGTAATAATTAAAAATTAAAAAAGAATGGTAAAGTTCTGTGAAAATAATGTCATTAAGTCCATAAGAGAGTGAAAGGGAGAAACAGAGAGAAGTCAAATAAATAAGACAACCGACCTTGAATTAACTTCTTGGTCCTCTCTTATGTATGTGTATATAAAGAACATGCAAGGAATAAAAATTAGAAAGAATGGTAAAATTCTGTTAAAATTCTGTTAAAATAATGTCATTGTGTCCATAAGAGAGGGAGGGGTAGAAACAGAGAGAGGTCAAATGAATAAGATAACCTTCTTTGAATTAACTTCTTGGTCCTCTTGAGGCTTATCACTCATCACTTTCCACTGCAATTGCAATAAAGCTCGCTGCCTGTCTTCCTGTGGCATATCAAGGCAAAGTTAATTAAAGGCATGGATAATACAATTAGATATAACAGTAGATGGTATTACTTACTTTGGACCTCTGGATATCCAACTCCTCTTGAAGGTTCCTACACTCATCTTCATGTTGACACTTGAAAGCTTTCATCTGGACTTCATGTTCATTCCTCAATTGCATGGTTTTCTAGATAAATTTATAAGCAGTTAGGAACTGGATCACATAAAACTAATGAATGAGGACAACTCACACTTGAAAATGAAGTAATATGTACCTCTCTTAATTCATTTTCAGCTTGAAGTTGGACGTGCTTGAGCTCCTCAATGTGGTCGGCTTTTAGATTCATTTCCTTCTTATCATGCTCATGTTGAATACTAATGATCTACAGAAAAGAAGGCAAAATTTAATCCAGATACAAAAAAATATGAACTAAATATGACAACGATGAATGCTATGGAAAAGGAAATCATAAGTACACAAACAATCTGCCCAGAAATCAGTATCCTCCTCAAATCTGGCGCAACTTCAAAATGGAAATAAGGACAGACTTTCCACGAATTTCATGACATCAATTTATTAAAAGATTTCATCACCAACAGA
>JAXCLQ010000002.1:6811361-6827337 GCA_035584115.1 Cedrela odorata | reverse complement strand
CTTCAAAATGGAAATAAGGACAGACTTTCCACGAATTTCATGACATCAATTTATTAAAAGATTTCATCACCAACAGATTATAGGAAAATTTACATAGTATGTTGGCTCGTGGAAAAGTTACAAACTCAATAAACCATTGATGTGCAAATTGTGGAAGCATTCATTCAAAACGGTGAATGCTATAGGATGAAGTCTCTACTTTGCATCTTAATATATAGGTTAAAGAACTATACAAAATATTACATACATCTGAAAGATAATTATTAATATATATATATATATATAGTAATACAAGAATTTGAAATAAAAACAATGCAAATCAAATAAGAAACCTTCCATGAGATAGCACAAGAGGAATTGCTAAAAGAGGATTGACTTAAGAAAAGAATTATAGCATTGAATTTGATTTTCAGTTGGTATTAGTTTTTGGAGCATACCAGAGCAGTGTGTTCCTCCTGAATCCGCATCAAGTGCTGCTTTGCCTCTTCTTTGCATTCTGCAAGTCTTTGGTCACACTTTCTTTCCATTTCTTGAACAGCTTTATCTGCCTGAAAATGAAAATTGAACATGTGAGAAACATGATTCAGAGCCAAGTACATTGCAGTAGTCGATAATCACAGGCAGACCTTTTCTTTTTCCATATTAACAATCTCCTTCTTCTCTACCTCATACTTCCTCCGAATGTCATTAATTGCCTGATAAAACTCCAATTAGTGTCAGTTTGTGCAGGTTAAAATAATTGAATTTTTATTTTTTACTTCAAACAAACAATCAAATTACTGGTGGTTTACAAGGTAAAGGATGCAAGAAAAAACCTGATCATTCCTCTGAGATATTTCCTTCAAATGCCTTGATAACTCCAACTGTTTACTTTCTAGCATAAGATCATACTGCTTCTTAGCTTCTGAAAGTTTACTTTCAGCAGCAGTCAGCAATTCCTGATTCTGCAGTAATATACTCTGATTACGCAAAAGGTTGATAGACTTCCACAAATTCATATATTCTAACTATTTTCAAAACCTGTGTGATTTGCTCTTCGAGCTTCTTCTCTCTGTCATTATATTGCAGTAAAAGCTGTTCCTTCTCCTCCAAGATGTTCTGAAGCTGGCAAACTTGTTTCTCCAGAGAATCTACTTGCATCTCCCTTTTCTCATGCTCCCGTTGCACATTATTAATTTCTTCTTCTTTTTTCTGCATTTCTGCCAGCAATTTCTTCATATTTTCTTTGTTCTCCATTTCAAGTGACGAAATTTTCAGCAACAAATCTTGCTGCAAGATTTAATGGATAGGTTTAAAATGGAAACATGGCATGGTCAAGTATAGCACAGATGAGAAAATAGAATTTGTTGACCATTTTCTTCTCAGATGATCTTGAACTTTGTGACAAACTATCATTTTCCTTCTCCAACTTGGAAACCAACGATTCAGTTTCAATCTTTTTCGAGACAAGAGCTTCTGCTTCAGACTCCAATCCTCGAATTCTCTCTCCAGCTAAACGGCATTCCTCCAAATGCTGTGCCTTTACAGACTCCTGGGCTTTCTGAAGTTCAGTGATCTTCTTGTTTAACTCTTGGTTTACTATCTGCAAAGCATCTTTTTCAGATGTTATGCACAAGAACTTATCATGAAGTTGATCACGTCGCTTTTGAGCCTGCTTAGCAGCAAGTTCTCTCTCCTGTTGGACCGACTTAAAGCATGATTCATAGTGCGAGTGTAGCTCGTAAATCTTTTCCATAAAAGTCAAACTTTGTTTATCCAATTCAACCAACTGAACTGCAAATAGACTGATAAAGCCTTCGAGATTTTTTATCTCCTGGAGTGATGTAACTAATTTTTTCTCAAAGTTATCATTGCTCATTTGAAGATCACTCTTATCCTTCTCCAAGTTTCCCTTAGTGATCATCAAAAGTTTTATTTCATCTTCCTTTGATCTTAACTCAAGGTGCATCTCTCCAACTTTAGAGTTCAAACTCTCTGTCTCCAGTCTAGTAACAGCTACAGTTGCTTCAAATTTCTTTATCATATCATCTACAAGAAAGAAATTAAAAAATGTAAGAAGCATGACTCTATAAGGAATTACAGCTCTTCAAAATCCATCAGTTGTACATTATAATGAAAATAAAACAGGACAAGATACTGCTGCTTGACAATTATTTTTCTGCTTGGGTACATTTGACTTTATGTTCAATTTTAAAATCATATTACAAGAACGCATTTTTGAAATTGATACGAGGCTAATAATAAATCATGAAGGACTAGTGAATGAGGCACAAGCACCATATGGGCATCAAATAGACCATAACATGCTAACTGATGTACAAAACTGCCAATATTCTCCAAATTACTAATTGTGGAGGCACATTATGCTGTAACAAAGTAATTGTTCAACTGCACTGTCATCTTCCAATAGCTATACATATAGCTGATCTGGTATATGAACTAGTCCAATTATCAGCCATTTGCAAATCTCAGTAAGCAAGATGTTTACCTTTCTCATCTATGATATTGGCGGTTCTGCAATGTTCATCTCTATAAAACTTATCCCTTTCCTGTCTCTCAATTTTGAGTTCCTCCAAATCCTTCTCACCTACATTCAGGATTCAAGTTCATCACCAAATGGAAAATCTAATTACTGCAAACAGCTTCCACAAGCTAGCTTTAGATTAAATCAGATACATACAACTCAAGCAGATCTTAAGCATGAAAACTTAATAGTTCAACAGAAAAATTGGATAGCAACAACTAACAATTCTTAATAATTTCCTCTGCAGAGCTTAATTTCAGAGATAATTGATTCATCTGTTGCTTCTGACAATCAATTGCTTTCATGCTTGAGGATAATCTGTCTTCGAAAAATTCCTTATCTTTTTTAGCTGTTGAAGCAAATGCAAAGAGTCACGGTCTTAGATCCTAAGAAAATGTGATAATACATCCTTGAATATGCATAATTACCTACCATCCTGAACCTGACAAGCTAAGTGTTGTAAAGTCTCAGTGAGTTGATCAGAGAGAGTCTTAGTTGAAGAGAATTTAGACTCCAGCCCTTTCCAGAGCTTGTCATCTTCTTTCTGCTTTACTTTAAGCTTAGCATTCTCAATAACAGCATTCTGTAATTTTTCCTCTAATCCGCGGATATGCTCCATTGATTTCTTGAGTTTAGAATTCTACATTTATTAGATGATAATTATCAAATTGCCATTCGATTTAAAGTTATGAAGGGACCTGGAGCCTCTTGTATAAAAGAATAATTAAAAATTCAAATCAAACACTCATTTTGTAGAAGTAACAACATTTTACCTTAAACAATAAGAAAATGATTGCTTTTATTCATTGATGCTATGAACTTCTATGTTAAACACACACATTCTCATGCTTGCATACACACAAATCTCATTGAATAATTAAAATGTGGAAACTCAACCTTACTAAACGTGTAAGTGTATAAATACCTTAATGAGTTGATGCAAGTATTAAAAAACCCTAATAATCATGTAAATATATGAAATTCAAATAAAATCAAACACTCATTTTGTAGAAGTAACAACATTTTACCTTAAACAATAAGAAAATGATTGCTTTTGTCCATTGATGCAATGAACCCCTATGTTAAGCACACATTCTCAAGCTTGCACGCACACAAATCTCATTGAATGATTAAAATGTGGAAACTCAACCTTACTAATCATGTAAGTGTATAAATGCCTTAATGAGTTGATGCAAGTATAAAAAACTCTAATAATCATGTAAATATATGAAATTGAAATCAAATCAAACAATCATTTTGTAGAAGTAACAACATTTTAACGTAGACAATAAGAAAATGATTACTTTTATTCATTGATGCAATAAACTCCTATGTTAAACACACACATTCTCATGCTTGCTTACACACAAATCTCATAGAATGATTAAAATGTGAAAACTCAACCTTACTAATCATGTAAATAAATGCCTTAATGAGTTGATGCAAGTATAGAAAACCCTAATAATCATGTAAATATATGAAATTCATGAAAGCAATAACAAAATAGATGTCTTTATGAGTTGACGCAGTTACAAACAGAGTCGAATAGCAAACACACGGAGAGAGATGGAGAAAGACTCGTACATATATGCAAATTTCCTCCCATATCCAAATAGACGTAGATTATAATACATGTAGATAAGCAGATAGATATTCATTCATATTACCGCCATTTCCAGATCGGTTTTCACAGAAGCTTGCTCCTTGACCAATTTCTCTGCGATCAAACAGATAAACAACACAATTCATCAAAATCGATAAAAATTTTCGAATAACGCAACAAAACACCATAATTGACCGATCCAAACCTGCAGTCAGCTTCAAATTTGCGAAACTCCCCAATGTAATCGCATCCGAAGAAGGACGCGAAGAAAGCGCGAAAGTTTTCGCGGATCCTGACAGAGACTTGAACTGATCCAAGCTCTTTACGCTTGGAAACCCTAGCTTCTGCATTTTTGAAATCGAAGATTGAAAAACCCTAGGAATTTAGTTTCTGAATCACACACCCTCCCTTTTTGCGAAATGTGGAGTATTTTCGAGTGCGAAGTCGAAAATTAATTGGACGCGCAAGTAAACTGGTATTTATAGGTGAGGGTTGTTCAATGACTATCGTTGAGGTCGTTTAACGGCCAAGAGGAATTGTTAGGTGTAGCTGACTCTATTATAGTGAACAGTAGCGGGCAATGGGTTGCGTCCGTATCTATCGGTAACGAGTACTTGTCCACGTAACTCGTAAAGTGGCAACAACCATGAGTGATTTTTTTTTTTTAACATATTTTGAAAATTAGGCTTTTATGACTAAAAATTTGTGTTTTTAAATTTTTACTAAAAATTTGTGTTTTAAATTTTTACTAAAAATTTTTGTTTTTAAATTTTTTTTAGGACTAAAATTTAAAATTATTAAATATTTTTAAATTTATTTTTAAATACAATAAAAATATAAATTTTATTTTTAAAATTTTTAAATATTCGTAATCATGCAATATGAAGACAATTTGACTAATTATTTTGTTTTCGTGTTATGTCAAAATAAACACAATTTATTTAATAATCATGTTAAAAAGTTAAAATTCAAATCCAACATAATTATTAAATTATTAAACGCGTTATAATTATATGACATATTTAATATTTAAATTTTAATAAAATTTTATAATATTTATAATAATACTTTCTCAAATACTAATTAATTTTATTTTAAATATAATTAAATATTTTTTAAAAAATTAATAAATATAACTATAATTTTTTTAAATGAATTATAAATGAATTACTACAATATAATTACTCAAATTATTAATATTATTATTAATAAATTTATGTATCAAAAATTTAAAATTTATTTATAATAACATTATTAATCATGTCATTTGGTATTATCTATAATAATCACTTTTAATAAATTTTATATCTTATTACAGTTCTCCCAAAAAATTATCACCTCTATCTTACAGCCTTACAGCCACTGCCTTTTAAAGTCCCAACCACCACGTACCTTTCAAAGTTAGTATTGGAGTAAGAGAATGTCATTTAACGTGGAATATTAAACATAATGTCTCTTTGAATCAATCTTCCTTATATATTATAATAGTATTATATATATATATATATAATTAAGATAAAAAGTTATTAACTTAAATTTTAAAAAAAATATCAATTATTAATTCATAAATTTAATTATTAAAATTAAAAATTAAAAAAATTATATATAATGCAGTCACATGAACAATTTTATCTACTATTAGAGATTAAAAATTTTTGTTTAAATATAAATCAAAGAATACATTCATTAAATTATTATTAAAATATATTTGATTTTATTGTATTTTTATCTAATTTAAAAAACATAAATATTAAATTATTTATTTAATATATATTATTATATTACATTTTCATAATAAATATGAATTAAAAACTGTAACACTTTGATTTTATGATATTAAATAAATAAATAAAAAGAGAGCACAGTAGACCGGAAATATTAAAAAAAAAAACAGTGAAGAGTACGAAGTGAATAATTAAAAATAAATAAATACACAAAATCCAGTACAATGAAAATAAATTGGAGGTCTCTCTACTCTCTAGGAAGGGAATACTACTATGAGCGGCGATGGAAGCAAAGCCAAAGCTGCAGCCAACGCCAATTTCAAACCGGCCATTTTATTCCTATGAAACTTCCGTCCTCACATCGAAACCTCTCACAGAACTCCCAAACCACGCATAGTTCAATTTCATTGCTGTCGCTTACAATGTCAGGATTTGACCTCTGGTTCAATAATTCCCTTACGCAAGACCCAGTTTCCGGTTCAAATTCTAGTTTCTTTGTTACCGGTGGCTTATTTCTCGAATTTACCTTCTCTTCTTCGTTTCTCCATTTCATCTCACCTAACAACTCTTCAATTAGCATTTCCAGTTCGGTATCTTCGTCTTCTTCAAAACCCGTGGTTTTTGGGATTCTGAAGCAGAAGAAGAGTTTTGCAGCTACAAATAGTGGTTTGTTTTTATCTGTTAGTTTGAGAAATGATGGACTCGCTCGGGAATCGAAATTGTGTTTCGTGCAAAATGAAGATAAGAGTCCCGAGGACAAGCCGATGTTTGAAGCAATTAATGTTGCCGTTGAACCCAGTGTAAAGAAGAGGAAGGTTAGGGTACGTGGGCGAGGCGCAATGAACACCACTAAGCATTTGTGGGCTGGAGCTATTGCAGCTATGGTTTCAAGGTATTTGTGGGCGTTTTTTATTTTATTTTTAATGTTATGTTGATCAGGTTTGATACGTTTATTTTAGCCGTACAGAAGTTTGATGATGTTAAATTGGTTTCTCAATATTTCTCATTCATTACCAATGGATTTACACTCTTGTTTCTTTATTAATTTATTGATGGTTGCTAATATATCCCACAGCAATTAATGCAAACTATATTAATCTAAAGGGATGCGCTTTCTATTCATTGAATGTTAACCATAATAGTGAATTATTTGGTGAAAAGCCATTTGTGTATGTATCTGTCTATGATAATGGAGTAATGAACTAAAATATTCTTCAATGTTTCATTGCTTGTTGTTCTTCGGTATTGTACTAATTTATTACCTTATTTGTGTATGAATGATTATTGTGGTGTCAGAACTTTTGTCGCTCCCCTTGAGAGACTAAAGCTGGAATATATGGTTCGTGGAGAGCAGAAGAATCTGTTTGATCTTGTTAAGACAATAGCAGCTACTCAAGGATTTAAAGGTTTTTGGAAGGGGAACCTAATTAACATTCTTCGCACAGCTCCATTTAAAGCTGTCAATTTTTGTGCTTATGATACCTACAGAAAGCAATTGCTCAGATTTTCTCGAAATGAGGAAACTACAAATTTTGAGAGGTTCGTTGCTGGTGCTGCAGCTGGCATGACTGCTACTGTACTCTGCTTGCCACTTGACACTGTACGTTGGAATTTCAAATTTTGTTCCTTTTATATTT
Organism: Cedrela odorata; assembly: GCA_035584115.1. Lineage (NCBI taxonomy): Eukaryota > Viridiplantae > Streptophyta > Magnoliopsida > Sapindales > Meliaceae > Cedrela > Cedrela odorata. The sequence continues at coordinate 6,819,849 of JAXCLQ010000002.1, read as the reverse complement.
TAGTTATTAACTTGTCAATTAGTCATAGAAGTAGAAACTTAATGCACTTTTAAGTTCTGCTATATAAATTGGGTTTGTGTGACCTGTTTTGACCGCTGGAGATAAAAAAAAGAATTATTACTATCTACAAATATGCATTATTTACTTGTTTAATGGGATTAAAACTTCTAGTGTGTGTGTGTGTGTGTGTGTGTGTGTGTATATTGCTTATTATATTAATACATCTTCCAGATCCGGACCAAGATAGTGGCACCAGGTGGAGAAGCTCTGGGCGGTGTAATTGGTGCTTTCTGTCATATGATCCAAACTGAAGGATTCTTTTCTCTTTACAAGGGCTTAGTACCTTCTATCTTAAGCATGGCACCTGCAGGTGCAGTTTTCTATGGTGTGTATGATATACTGAAATCTGTTTATCTGCATTCACCCGAAGGTAGAAAAAGAATTCAGAAAATGAATCGGAAGGGAGATGAACTGACAGCTTTTGACCAACTAGAGTTGGGGCCTGTCAGGACATTACTATATGGGGCCATTGCCGGTGCTTGCACCGAAGCTGTTACATATCCCTTTGAAGTTGTGAGAAGACAGCTTCAGCTGCAAGTTCGGGCAACCAGATTAAGTGCATTGGGAACCTTTGTCAAGATAATTGAGAAAGGAGGGGTTTCTGCTTTATATGCAGGACTCATTCCAAGTTTACTGCAGGTATAGACATGAAGTTTCAACTTTACCCAACCTACTCTTGAATTATTTGGTGGATGCTTTATGCTAATTATGTGCTCCTGAGTAGTAGAAATTTAGTGTTTTGATTACTGTTACAAAGTTGCAAAGCTAAAATAATGATTTGTTCACCTTTGAAATATTTGACGAACTGGTAGTTTTGATATTTACTGTACTAACAAGTTGATGTAAAATACGTGGTTAGGAGTTTTGCATAGGTACATACCTTAGTAAAATTGAAAAAAATAAAAAAAAATCATGACCAAGCCTTCAATCATAGTGTACAATCAGGTTTGCTGTTACTTTGAGATGCACAAATGGATGATTCTCAAACTGAAAATCTGTTATCTCTTCAGTTTCTAGGGAATAGTGGTTCAAATCATGTAGAATCTTTCTTCTCATAAATAGCTTGATCATTTTCTATGTTAGATCTACATTGCATTTGATCAGCGAGATATATGAATGGAAAAGAAGAATTATTTGCGATAAAACCGGCTTAGCTCCTTTAGTTAGTCTCTCTTCTAACAGAGCAGGTATGGTACAATGTTGCAATTTGATTGAATTTCACTGTTGTACCATATCTTCTTTTATATTATTTTAGAGATGGCGTGTAGCTTCCAAGCTGCACTTTTCCCCAAAACATGCTTTTTATACCAGTCCACCTAAAACAATATATTGACGGTCATTATAACTATAGTTTCATGGATTTACCTTTGATAAATTATTTAATAACGTCTTTATGAAGATAGATGTTGAATGTTCATTCAAACTTATAGTGTTAAGCTTCTTATCTATTACCCAATATCTTCATGTTTTTGCATCTGCAGGTGCTTCCTTCGGCCTCAATAAGTTACTTTGTCTACGAGTTTATGAAGGTGGTTCTCAAAGTGGAATAAGCCTAGACCGAGGTCCTCTGAGGAAATTAATCATTCGTGTAAAAAGCACAGGATTTAGACTCATAATAGTAAGAATTAGTCGATTTACTGTTTACATTTATAGTTATCGACATATTTTTCTGCCTCAAAATGAGGAAACAAAGTTCTTCAACAATTTGACCTCCTTTTTCCTGATTCTTGCTCTACATTCTCATTTCCATTTCTGGTCCTTTTGTCCCTGACCAATATCTGACTTCTTGTTTTTGCTTTTGTCATTATGTGTTCCACTTAAAATCTGAACATTCTTGCTCAACCAGCAGTGATGTGGGTTCTGATGTAATTGTGTAAACAGAAGTGAAAATGTGTTAGTTTGAATTGGATGATGTACCATTCAGAAGGAATAAATAAATCGATCCCAAATAGAGTGCCAAAAACTTCTTGTCAAAATTATGTAAGCGCAAATATAGACTATGGCAAATAAGTAATACAATAATAATTGAGTATGTTTTGGATTAATTATTTATGCCTTAAATACAAATTTATATTAGTTTATTTTTATCTGAATGAGCTTAATAAAGAGATGATTTACGTTAAAATAACTAACGACTAAACTAAAACAAGTAATGATAAAGGTAAAATCAAGCAAAGAGAGTTTTAAGGGGTTTGATTTTGTCAAAATTAACATGTTATGACTATTTATTCTCAATAATTGAAACTTAAAATTCATGGTTGAACTTAAAATTCATGGTTGATAATCAAGAACATTACAATCATTCATTAACCTTTTTTAGGGTGATAACAAAAATATTTTTAAATATCAACCCACTATATTCTTATGTGAATTAGGATATATATTCTTATGTGAATTAGGATATATATGTGAATAAGGATAGTTTAAAATTTTATTAAGTACTATAATTTTTTGCAGTGATTACACAAAGTATTTAAGTATATTTCTATTTTACATAGACTTATTCAACATAAAAATTAACATTATAAATCTCCTTTTTTTAGGGTTTCATTATGAATTCCAAATCATTTAAAAATGGCCAATTATCTAGAAGCAAAGGATAATTTTAGTTCATCATCAAAGAAAATATTATTCTCCTCATTACATTGAACGTTCTTAACACATAAAAGTAAAAAAGATAAAAACTGATTTGTAACCTAAAATGATGAGATTTCACCTTTTTTCCACGCTCTTCAAGTTTTTCTCCTTTGTTTTCTCTTCTCTCCTTTGGACTTCTCTCTCCCAGCCATCCTCCCCTCTATTCTCAATTCCTCTTGCTTATATATGTTTTGGAGAACCCCTAAACCTTAATTCGATGATGCTTGATTTTTTTTTCTTTTTTTTTTCATCATCTACCACCTAGGCGCTTGCCTCTAAGGTGCTTAGGTGCTCAAGTTAAATGGAATGACGAGATCTTAAAGAACCAAAAGACTCAAGATATAATGCAACAAAACATATATGAGTAATATGTAAACCAACACCATTTCCAACTATCAATTTATCATAGCCAACAAATGGTGCACATTGTTGGGCAACGTTGCTGCGTGCATGTGTCGCAGCCACTACTGTTGCACATCGTGGGGGCAACGCCTCCTTGGCTGCACTTGTACACGCATTGGTGCGGTTTAGTTAACCGCAGTGGGGATTTTTTCTCAAAATCCCCATAGCTGAAATCAAGGATTTTTCTCAAATTGAGGTTAACCGTGGAGCAAATTTTGTGGTTAATGCCCGTTACTTGGCCCTAAGATCTTGTTCCTGTTGTATGCTATTGTATATTATGGGGGCAATGCAGCTAACGCTGCCACCGTGGGGGATTTTTTCTCGAACTTCCCCATGGCTGAAATTAAGGATTTTTCTCAAATTGAGGTTAACTATGGAAAAAATTATGTGGTGAGCGCTCATTCCTTGGCCTTAAGGCCTTACGGTTGTCATTGCTACATGCACAAATTTTTCGCTTACAGAGGTTAGGCGTGGGGCATTTTTCGCGTAATATTGGGCACCCGGTGTAGTAGTGGCTACACACGACCGTGGGCGTTTTTTGCCGAAAAGAGGTTAACCTTGGCATGGTCTTACCCATACAGCTTGGCTGTTGCTCATGCCTTGGTCGTAAACTTGGCTACTGCTCATGCAGGAAGTAAACTAGGTCGCTGCTCATGCTGGCAGCACAATGGAAAAACACGGCTCGCCCTTCTTCGTCACGTCCATGTGTCGTACCAAGTCCAAGTGATCTTAGGCTGCCGCTTATACTGGCAGCACAGTGGCTCGTGCCTCGGCAGTTTTTCGCCCCTCATTCCACAACCGCCACATATGTAAGGCTTGAGGCATAGGCTACCCATAGGCATGTCGGCAAAACACGGGCATTCCGATGCATGGTCCATTGCCAAAACACATAGTTAGCCTTCTTGCTTGCCTGCCTATGTAAGTGTAAAGCCCAATGAGAGGCTACTGCTATGGCTCATTGGCAAAACACCGTCTCGTCCAAGTGTTACACAAATTGCTCCTATCGCACGCTCGGCGAAAACTCGTTCATTTGTGGAACTCTTCTGTGTAGGGACTCCTTCGTTTCATCCAACACCAAACCCGAACCAACCGCTCTTATTTGCTCTATATTTACAAGCAGAACCAACTGCTCATATTCGCTCTATATTTACAAGCAAACCCTTCATGGGAGGACTCGTTCTTTCTCCCAACAATGAGACCCCCAACTCTTACCGTTTTCTTATCCTTATTTCCATTTATTTTACATTCCTTTTTTTTTTCTTATTTATTATTTTTAAAATTTATATTTTTTATGATTTTATATAATTACTTAAATTTGTAATAAATTATGTATTTATTATTCCTAAAATTCTAAAATTCATAAAATTTTATTATTATTTTATTTTTAATATTTTTGTGATTGTATATTTTAAATCATATTTTCACGATTTTTATTTATTAACTTGCATTAAAAAATAGCGGAAAACAAATCCCCCCAAACAGCCCCAACACCCAGCCCCAATTCTATGCACAGCCAAGCTATGCCCACAACGCGCTCAAGAACGCCATGTTTGGAGCCAACATGCCCAAGTTGTACGCAACCACACCCACGTTGCTTAGACAGTGCACTCAAGCCTGCCCACGGTGCGCACAATGAGCGCCCAGGGTGCGTACAACCATGTCCAACATGCACGCACTGTGCGCACAAGCACGCCCTCACAACGTACACATCACACGCCCACACTGCGTACATATATAGCCCACTTTGGGCGCGCGCAACCATGCTCAACATGCCCGCACAAGCACTCCCACACTACGCACATTGTGCGCACAGCCATGCCGACTCCGCTTGCACAAGGTGCGAGAGGCCGCTCAACGCCAGACCGTATGTCTAGGATGTGCTTGTGCGCATGACCCCATCCAGTATCCTCGCAGCCAACGCCCAGTGTGCTTCGGCAATGGGCTTGTAAAATGTTTTTGCAGCAGCTTTTATTTTTTTCACCGTGCCATTTTCAAATAGATGTTTGGACAATTCAGTTTACATTTTTAGAAATCAACTCCAACAAAATTTTCATCATTTCGACCTTATTTTCTATTTTTCCTAATTTTTGCCATTTTTGACTTTCAAAAAATGATAAAAAAAATAATGAGAAATTATCTTAAATAGCTACTTTCATTGTTTTATTAAATTAACCACTTTAATAGTTATTTTATCAAACAAACCAAAATTATGTAATTGGACCAAAATAACCATGTAACCAAAAACATTAATAAACTTTCTCTTCTCTTCTCTCTCATTTATTTTCTCATTTTTGCTTCATTTCTCAATTATTTTCCATCAATTCATTTTCTAACAAGAGGAAGAAGTTATAGATTGAAAATAATTGGCATTAATATCTTAACTTAACTTAGATAAGTTTAGTTTTATGTTATTGCATGTATATTTTTATTATTATTTTGGTGTAATGTTGCCAGAAAAATGGTGTTGGGTGATCAAAAAATTTAAAATATTGTTTGAAGAAGTATTATGAGATATTGTTTGAATAAGTATTGATTTGCATTTTGTTTGGTTATGATTTGGTTTTGTTGGTGTTTGAGGAGAATGTGGCCGAAAATGGATTGGTGACCGAATGTGGTCCAGTAATTTTATTTTTGAACTTATTTATATAATGGTCACTTTCAGTCACCAGTAGTTGGTGACCGAAAGTGGTTCAGTAGTTATGCTTTTTTCAAATTTTTAGACCTATTTGCCATGTTTTAAAGTTTTTAGTAAAATTTTATAATTTGTAAAAATTATTGTGATTAATTTAAAATAATTTACAAACTTTTGGTTCTATTTGTCATGTTTTTAAAGTTTTTGTCAAATTTGTAATTTAAACTTTAAGAATTTTACATATTAAGCCTTTAAAATTTGAAATCATCTAGTTCGATCTTACACAATTGTAATATTTTTAGTATAATCTCTTATTTTTGTTTGATAAATAATGACATTATTTTTAGTTTAATTGTATATATTTTTAAATGTTTTACATTTTAGTTCATACTTATCGCACTTTTGAAACTGTTGACATTGTGAGATATTTTATTACAACTATGACTGTTATTGTTATTATCAACGTACGTTACAACAGATATTGAAAAATTTTACCAAACAAAAAGAGAAATACACCAGTAAAATAAAGGTCCAACCTATGCGTGTACCAGAATGAGAAATACACTGGGAAATTTTCATGTTGTTAGTTTAATTCTTTTTGTTGGATGTTATTAAAAGATTTGGACTTCTTGTTTTGAATGAGTATAAAAAGTGAATATTATATTTAAATTCATTTTTGTGTTGTTAGTGTGAATCATTTTTGTTCAATGCTAATAAAAATTTTGATTATTATTTTCAATGAATATTAAAAGTATGAAAATTAATGATAAAAAAATTATTGTTTGATAATAATATGAAAAAACTTGACAATTTATAAAACAAAATATTGTATGGTATCTTACAATAAAATGTGTTAATTATAAAAATAGTAATATTATTTATTAAGCAATAGTATTGTGATTTTTTGAATACATAATCCTGAGCCACAATTTTGGAGAGCAAAATCATCGTAATAATGAACAAAAATGCATAAATTTACAAGTTTGGTAATTTTTATACTAACCCCAAACTTTTCTTAAATTATAAAATTTAACTAAAACTTTTAAAATATGACAAATAGGTACCATTATTTCTCAAATAACAAAAAAAACTATTACAACATTCAAATTATGACAAAATGTATAATCTCGAGCCACAATTTTGGATAACAAAATCATCACAATAATGGATCAAAATGCATATATTTAAAATTTTGACCATTATTTTAAATTAACCTAAATATTTTAATAAATTACAAAAATTGACAAAAGTTTTCAAAATATGACAAATAGGTCCAAACATTTCCAAAATACAAAGCTACTGGACACTTTCGGTCACTAATTTGCATCCATTTAACTCCCTCACCAATCTGTATCCATTTTTTATTTTATCATTGTTTTCCATTTTTTAGTAACTTTCAACAACTTTTCGACAACATTCTCTCCAAACACCAACAAAACCAAATCAACAACACAAACTACTAGTGACCGAAAGTAACCACTATTTTAAATTAACCCCAAATAGCTTTTCAAATTATAAAATTTTACAAAAAAATGATAAATATGTCCAAAAACAAAACTATTGTACCACTTTCAGTTATAGTGTCAATTCGAATAAACGAATTTGTTTGTACCGACACGAATACGATTCATTTATTATTCGTATCAAAAACTTAAATTCGAATACGATTCGTTTATTCAAACAATATTTATTACAACACGATTATTCGTTTAGATCCATTTATTTGTTTAGATACGATTAAATTATAACAAAAATAATTTAAAAAATAACAAAAATATTAATAATTTAGTTTTATTAATGATACAAACTAAATTTATCTATTCAAACTTCTTCAGAGTAAATAAAAAAATTTGAATTTCAATTCACATATCATGTTCATCATCCATAAACAATTAACAAATAATAATATAAACTGAAATATCAATTTTTCAATCTCAAATAACAATACTAAAAATCCTTTAAGTCCTATTTTTTGAAGATGGAGTACTAGTGATATTGATATTTATCAGCTCTTCGGTAAACTTATCCAATTTAGCATTGAAACTTCCTTTAACAAAAACAAAAAGGCATTATTGTATTAAGTACAAGTAATTTACAGAGACAAACCTAGAAAACTTCAAAAGAATTAGAGTCAAAATCACATATCTCTCCTTCTAAAATAACAAAGAAAATTAAAGAAAATTAAAAATTTTAAAATACCCATTACCCATATAACATATTATAGCATATATTATAGCACGAAAACAAAAGAAACTCATGAGCAAAAAAATAATCAGAATTATCCTCTATAGGAGACATCTAAATATAATAACATTATGCAACAATAGTTTCATCAATAACAACAAAGTCCCATCACCAACTTTTCCTCCTTCGTGTATAACAATTAAACCCATTTCCAAAAAATAAAAAATTTAACCCCTAGACCTTGTAATGGTATTGCAGCCACAATGATAAGGTGTTTTTGATTTGCAATTTTCAAATTCACATAAAGAATGTGCAGCACCAATGTAATTTAGATCTACTACAATATCAGAAGCTAGAAAACAACCAAATAATCACACACATATAGCTAAAAAATCACAAGGCATTCAATAAGAGAAGCAAAATAACAAGAAGGATATTAACAAATAAATCAAAAGCACTCACCAATATTGTCAAGCTCACCCAAATAAGCTCACCCAAAATCACAAGGCATTCAATAAGAGAAGCAAAATAACAAGAAGGATATTAACAAATAAATCAAAAGCACTCACCAAT
>JAXCLQ010000002.1:6778304-6811261 GCA_035584115.1 Cedrela odorata | reverse complement strand
ATTGTCAAGCTCACCCAAATAATCTCCGCATAACCAAATTCCTCTCTTCCCTTGAACCAAAATAGCAACGGAAAGGGAAAAGAAAAAAACATTATGACCCCATTTATGTTCCTTCTATCAAACCAAACAAATATATAATATAATATTCACAATTTCCATGTGGTTTTCTAGTATTCTTAAAACATCTACAGCATAAACAACCATTACATAGAGGCAGAGAACATAGGCAGAGGACAAAGGACTCGGTAGAGTAGAAAGAAAAGACTGAGGCAAAGTAGAAATAAAAAACCCTAAATTTGGGTTGATATCTTTAGTTTATATATAAGATCAAAATAACATCATTTTGGTCTGAATCAAAACGACGTCGTTTTAATCGTGTCCTAAACGAATTAATGAATTAAGCGGGTCTGACACGAATACGACACAATTATTATTCGTACTAATTTTTTAAAATTCGAATCCATTTAATTACATCGAATTCGTATCGAATAATTGTGCCGTGTCCCAAATTAACACCCCTACTTTCGGCCACTTATCCATTTTTTGCCGCATTTTCCCTAAACACCAAAAAAAAAAATCAAAATCAAATAAAATGCAAATTAACACTTATTCAAAAAATATCTCATAACACTTCTTTAAACAATATTTTAAATTGTTTGGTCACCCAACACCACTTTTCTGACAATATTACACCAAAATAATAATGAAAATATACATGCAATAACATAAAACTAAACTCATCTAATATAAGTTAAGATATCAATGCTAATTTTTCTCAATCTATAACTTCTTCTTCTAATTGGAAAATGAGTCACTAGAAAACACTTGGTACAAAAGAGAAAAGTGGGAAAATGAGAGAAGAGAATGTTTGTTTATTTTTTAGTTATAGGGTTATTTTGGTCCATTTAGTTAGTTTTTGGTTTATTTTGTAAAAGAATTATAATTGTGCTTAATTTGGTAAAACATAAAAAGAAAGTGGTTATTTTAGATAATTTCCCAAAAATAATTTTGATGTAAAAAAAAAAATGAATTTTTTTTCTGCTAGTCCATCTTAATTTTCTCTATCCCTATGCAAAACTTTAGCCCAAAATACATTGTAGATTTTTTTTAAGAGGTGTAATAACTCAGACATAAGGTATGTCTCCTGCTAACACTTAAACAATGTCTCAAAACCCTCTTTAAAAGGGCATGTGTAACTCATCCCAGGAGGGCAAAAGTAGCCTAGCTATGTATGCCCCCTTATCCACACACTTTGGTGGTCATCGATGGGTGTGTGGGTTAAGCATGGCACAGGACCCTTGATCTTGGGCGACTGGCCACTGTTGTTGGCTACTACTCTAGGGCCACCCTTGGTTGCAATGTCAAGAAAAAAAATGTAGGCTCAAAATCAAGCTTTTTAGCCCTTGAATAAAAGACCAACCCTTTTACTTGGCCTTGCCATTGCTAAACCTATGTCAGGCGCTAAAGTGTCGGCTTATAGGCTTAGGCTATGGCAAACTGGGCATGCAAGGCCCCTTCCTGAGCAACATCATCGCTTGCTGGGACTAACCCTAATGTTTGGGCATGCGCAATGCATTTCATAAGTCATGATGTAAGGGCTGCAGAAAGCGCTTCCCCAAGTGTTGCTCGACAGCCTTGCAATTGCGGGTTGCCTGATATATAGTGTCCCATTCATTTTAAGAATCCTTTAGTTATTCTTTCGCGTTCAGTGATGCTGGTACAGCCTCACTTGACATTTACTCAGTCTCAAAGACACCACCAGCCTAGGGGTGGTTTGTTTGGCCCAATCGTCATCGAGTGAGCATAACAAACATGTGAATAGTGATTAAATGGTGTCGACTAGCAGGCTTTATGCTCGAGCATCTAATTATCAACCCCTCATCCTTTTTATTTTTGCCCTAAGCTCTACTATTTACTTGCAGGTATGTTCGGTGTCCTCTGTTGTTTTTCCACAAGATAGAATTCGTCAGTTTCGTTACTCCCATCCGCCTTGCGCCCTTAGAGGTGCAGGGTAGACTTGAAGCGAGCTTTGCATTCCTGTTATACCTCGCTCTTCTTTGCAAAGCTATCTAGGCCCACTGAGTCCTTGTCCATTTTCTTGGATATGAAATGTTATGCATGGGCGTAATGCCTCTGCCTCGCTTTGCCCAGGCTTTACATATGTTCCTCGATGCGAACGACTGCCGCATTAGTCATGTTCTTGAGATTATTGGTCAGATGTTAAGTAGCATCACTGTCTAAATGTCAACCTTCATTTGCAACATTATCATCTTGAATATGACTAACATAAGCTGGTTTATTAATTTAATTTCTAGCTTTATTGTAACTTTGTGGATAAGCTTGTTGTTAAAAGGATCTTGTTGCTTGAGACACGTACTTTCTGTTAAATCTATGAAAATAAATGTTGGTTGTATAACTAAATTTATTACAGCTTTGACAAATAGGCTTCGAACTGTCTCTCCCAACTTGATTAGACCAATTTCTACCACCTTGATTTCCCTTTCCAGCTTGATTTCCTTGATTGCCTCTTCCTCTATTATCAAAGTAACTATTTTCAACATTATAGCCTGTTGTCCGGCTCCCTTTTTCTGAAAATTCTTTTCCTGCTAGTAATTTATAGCAAAGTTTCCTCGAGTACTGACAGCATTAGTTGAATTTTACTATTGAATTTGACATTCAAGAGTTAAAAGAATTGCATAAACTTCATAAACACTCAAGGTTTCACTTTTAATAGTGATATTAACTACAACAAATTCATAATCGGATCTTAATCCACTAAGCAGATAAATAATAAAATTATCATCACTCAGTGATGTTCTTGCAGCTGTCAGGTGATCTGATAAACTTTTTATTTTCACAAAAAGCTTTACCATGGTCATTCCTTCTTTCTTAATTATTTGAAGCTAAAATTGAAGTTGAAGAGTTTGTGCCTTAGTTTGAGACAGAAATTATTTTAAAAGTGTCTTCCAAACTAGAGTTGTGCAAAATTGGTTCTGGTTCTAGTTTCATTCGAAACTATAACCTACCATAAATGATTTGATTTCTAAATTTTAGAATAAGAACCTACTCTATTTAACAAGGTATCTTTTTTTCAATTCCAGCTTGAAACCAAGGTACCATGTTCATCAATTATCTTAATTTTTGAAGTTTTTAATTCCATAAAAAAAATCTTTAAAAAATAAAATCAATGAAATTAAATTATAAACGTATTGTATACATGACAAAAAATTGAGTAAACGAAAGAAAAAAGAAATAATTTATTAAAGAGAATTAATATATAACAAATTATTGAAATATTGTATTATTACTTGAATTAATATTAACTAAAAAGAGAAATTTAGTTTTTTTTATGATGATACAATTATATATCTAATAATATTATATTATCTATATATTTATTTATTATAATTGTTAATTTGTTTGATAATTTTAAAATAAATATATACACATCATGATTTCATTAAATTATTATACAAATAACATGATAAATTAAATAAAATAAAATATTATAAATATATTGATAAATATTTTCTATGTAACTCAACGAATAAAGAGTATTTCTTTAATAAATTGTATAACTTTATATAAATAGTTCAATAATTAAGAATTTGTATTTCAATATGAGGTGAGGTTTAATTCATTTGATTTGAAAAATAATTTTTTATTTTTAAATCAAACTGATTATTTGGTTTGATTCTGGTTCTATAATTTTTAGAACCAAAATCTACTCTAAAAGAATCGGTTTCAGTTCGATTCTTAGCGATACTAGGTCGAACTGGAACCGTTGTACACCTCTATTTCAAACTTCAAAGGATGATTTGCAACCTATCAGAAGTCCAATTACAGACTCATTCATTGAATACATCAACCATTCAAGAAGAAGTTAATCTTGCCTCTTCTAAAGTTTGTAACCTGGATTTTCAACAATTAAACCCTCACTAGCTTCAGATTTGTTCTAATGCTTCCCAATCCATTTTCTTTGATCAATGGCAAAACCTGAGACTTTCAAGCAAGGAAATTTGTTCCATCAACCTTGATTAGAATAACAAAAGAAAATGATGCATTTGTTACAACTGTGTAGAATAAGAGATTGGCGAATATCTTATTGCTCTGATACCAAATAATAATCAAGATAACTCTATTTGTTTGAAAAGAAAATGAAAGAAACTTAAAACAAAGGAAAAGAAAGCTAAACTAAAAATATTATGTAATGATTTTCATTCACTGAATAAAAGAATACACATAATATGTTTTTTTATAATAGCCAATGAACAATCTAAAAAATATAATTAACGAATCTAGCAAACTCTAAGTTGTAATATCCCAAATCTGGGAGTGTTATTGGCAGGTGATAAGTCCATCTCACCACCTTAAACCTTATACAACATGTTATATATGTAATCTCAAACAGACTCATATCAAGTCCACATAATTCAGAGTGTCATATCGTCATTGTTGACATATATATACAAATCTCAGATAATACATTGTATTTCAAAATAACATTGACTGTACATCTGTCAGTCTATATATATGTAACCCCAAACATCAGCAACATATATTATATAACAAAATAAAATAAAATTGTTAATCTCTATATGAGATGGACCCGACACTATAGTGACTGCGACTGATGACCTCTCCTTCAAGTCGTGTCTCTAAGCTGCTATGTCTACTCACCAAGTTACGAGGTCCTACAAAACTGGAAGATGAGGGGACTTAGTTTAATAAGACTCGGTGAGTAAATGATACATATGCAAATATCACTTCTTATATATATTCGTATATTGCTATCATTTACATATTCTTATCATTATTTTCATATTTATACCATCGTTTGCATAATCATGCCATAATTTACATACTCATATAATATATATATATATATATATACACACACACCCATACATACATACATATGCAATAATTTTATACATTTGAATAGAAATATTTCTCAATGTATCGAATACAGCATTTCATCACACATCATTCACAATATACCGATATTTAAGGGCGTACACATTGCCATCCCCTCAAACACCAAATAATTATCAGTATAAATTTTCAATATCTATAACTATGATATCCCAACCCCAATGTCACAAGAGGCCGAAATACATCTTTGAGATATGGAATCATAAGAACTCCGAATCTTTATTTTGATATTGTGGCCCGCCTTAACACAGGTAGCTAGAATATTTCCTTGAGATAAGGAATCACTTAAAACTTCTAATCTTTACTCTAGTATCCCAGCCCGTGCTAGCCTAGCTAATCCGGAATACATATCTGAGATAGGGGATTAACAAGATCTCGAATCTTAATTTTGATATCCTAGCTCACAACATCACAGACAGCCATAATATATCACTAATTCTACAGGGCAAAATCCAAAAGTTTAAATTCATATCTCATATTTAAATAATCTAACATCATTTTTTCTCATCACACTTTGAATCGCAAATTTAAACCAATCACAAACAATTAAATGTATTTCCGTATTTTCTTTATTATATGTTACCATGCATCCCATCAGGTTTATCGTGCTTAATCAATGGCAAGTCAACACAACTATTTTTTCCACCCCAATATACTACGTGCAGTTATTGTATACACCACACTTCACAATATCATTGCATTCACCTTTCTTTTCACATCACAACATAATATATTCAACTCATTATACATAAATAATAGCCAATTGTTTTCCTTTATAGCCACTTTTAGTCATACAACATAGTCATCCTTTTTAGAATAACATTACAATATATCAAGATTATTTTATGCAATCATTTCAACTCATCTTGGAGGTATATCAATTATTTTGTTTCATATTCATTTTCAGTATTGGTTTCATATGCATTTTCTATATTAAATTCATATACATTTTTAGTATTAGTTTCGTATGCATTTTTACTATTGTTCTTATATACACACATGTATATATATATATATATATATATACATATATATACACAAACAAACACTCACTCACAAGTATTAGCTGTGGTGTACTAGCTCTACCGCGGAGTCGACGGACGATTGACCTGACGATCTACAATACATATGTTACTGTATTAGATTCTTTCATTGTAACTAAATAAGTATACAATTATGTTATGCATGTAATCTGTCCTCCCAACCCCCCTTTCTCCCGTACAAGGCTAAACCAAATTTACCCATTTCGAACATCCGTATGGCGCTCACTACGCATCGACTAATTTTAATCTTGCAGTGCGTTACACTAGTAAGGTATCTAAACCTAAATTTCTCAAGATACATTCTATTACGTGTCTAATTTCTATCTCTTCTCGCGAATTTATATTTCAAATTCAAACGCTCAAATTATAGCAGGTTTTAGCCATATCACTTAATGTAACCTGCTGTGACCTGTCGACATGGCAGCTCGGTTCTAACCAAATTTGGGATTGCATCACTTAACACCTTGACCTAGTTTTCGGCTATGTCATGCCCCTATGTATTTAATTTATATAAAATTTCGCGATTCCTTAATTTGAAGTTCAGAACTCACGCAATCCTTATTTTATCGAACCCTGTGCAAAACTTACCTACAGCTGACGCTCATGCATTTCACTCGCACTCTCACTCGTTCGGCACTCCGCTTACATGCACTACCCTATACAAGTCTTATAACACTCCTATATTACCATTTTATCAACTCAAATTACTCCTCATATGAACACACAACTGTAACCTACTAGCCTCGCAAGTTTGTGTTTCGATTTTTCAGTGACACAATATACACACCCTTAACGCTCCTTAAACTCATCGATTTCTTTACATACATCCATTTTTCATAACACAACCACAATTCTCACACAACACTGCTCTACATTCATTTCATGTGTTTCTCATCATTTCAGCCACAATAATTAGCAATACATATCACAATTTCATAAACCATAGTCAATTAAACATGTAATCACATTTCAATTTACTAATTTGCAAGTTAAGCCATATTACCTATCCTTTTGCTCGCTAAATTCACCATCCCTTGGCTATATTTTATTCCTCACCCTTGCCTCCACTCGACCAAGCTAGTCTTCCCTTTGTTCACCTTACTTTTCAGTCATCACTTGCCATGCAACCCAAATTCTGGCCACTTTCTTCTTCCTTCGAATCTGTTTAGCCCAAAACATTCCTTGCTTTCTTCATACCTCCACCATCTCTCTCTTTCCTTGCTTTTTCTCGATCAACTAGCCACTCTCTTAACTTTCTCTTCCTTTCTTCAATTGCTTTAGTTAACATGCTCCTTTCTCACCTTGCATCAATTTGATCACAAATTTACTTTCAATCGAACACAATTCCTCATCCATGCAAGCCTTGATGATTCTCGATTTGTCCTTGTGCTCTCTCTCTTAAATTCAATTTTTGGTTTCTTTAGACTTAAAACAAATGAGACAAACCAAATGAAGAAGAAGATTTATAGCCAATAGGTTATATAAGTGTATATGTATGTGTATGGTACAAGTATGCTTCTCATGTCTATCATTTGTTCTTTTATTGATTTGCCTTGGCCCTTTCTCAATTGTGTTAGATGAAATCATTCTTGCAAATTGAAATTGAAGACTGAATGAATGGAGGAAGTGGCTTTAAAGAAATTAAGTTATGTTTAGATGTATGTGTATGTTTGTATATTTGTATGTATATATATATATATACACACACACACACACGATACAAAGCATGGCTTTCATTTTCAAAATAAAAGCTTAAAGAAATTTGAATTATGTATATATACATATAATAGCCATTATTTAATACTTCATGGTTTTATTTTGAACTATGTGTGTGTGTGTATATATATATATATATCATAGGTCCTTTAAATTTTTAACTTGCTTATCATTTATCATAAGTTTTCATTATTTTTTAATACAAACTTTTAAAATTTTATTTTATTTCATGGCCTTCCATTGTATCATATACACTTGTGTTTTATGTTCTATTGTTATGCCAAAAAATGCAATCATGACATAAGCTAACTAAATAAAATACAGCTGCCTACTAACTGATTTTAACTAACTTCTGTCAGCTCATCACTTTTTCAACTCATCATACAAACTAAAACTTTATTAACTTGTAATAGCTCCAACTCGACATAACATAGCAACTTGAGAGTTGAGATTTATCCTGAGGCATTCATCATTTCAGTAGCTTCCATACGGCCGACTCTATAGTGACAACACATGCACTAAAAGTAAAAAGAGTAATTACCAGAATATTGAATTTCCAAAAGAGCGCTTTGGTCCAACCCATTTGGAAATCAAAGATGGCACATAGAGGGGTAGGCAAGTCTGGATTTTCATAAAGGTTTACTAAGTTGCCCTCGATGTCTTGCGCAACTTGCTGGCTTAGAGGATCAGATCCTGGCATCAGTTTACAAGAAGAGGTGATCTGGATTGTTTTGGTGCGTGGATATTGTGTGAAAGAGGAAGGAATAACAAAAGCAAAAGTATAAGGAAATATGAGTGCAGTGTAGTAATTTCGAGAAGAACGGTGCCTACAGAGCTCTATGCATGGCTGTAGATGGCCCATCTATAACCTGTAACAACAAAGATCTCCATAATCCATTTATTTTTGCTTTTATTGTAAAAAAAAATTATTATATAAGCTGACAACTAAGAGAGGAATGTTTTAGTTAGGGGTGTCAATTTAGGATACAACACAATTATTCGCTACGAATTCGATATAATTAAATGAATTCTGATTTTAAAAAATTAATACGAATAATAATCGTGTCGAATTCAAAATAATCGTTTTGGTTTGATATATAAACCAAAGAAAACAATCTATGGTTTTATTCTTTTCACTCTTTTTTTCTGCCTTTTTTCTCCACCTTTGTTTACATCTATCCTCCACTTCGGTTGCGTGGCTTTCATGTGTCAAAATCCTTGCCTGCAAGACTAAGAAATGAAACTGCAAAGTGTCAAAGTAAGTTGATTATTATCTTTCTTTTCCTGCTCTTTTTTTTTTTAAGTAAAATGAAAGCATGACATTGTGTTGTATTGTTGGAATGGAAAATGACCAGTCAATCATCCTTAATAGTCATTGCCTAAGCTAGGAAAAGGTTTTACATACTTTTAAATAAATAAATAAATAATAGTGAGTTTGCTTAGAAAAAGCACAAGAGAGAAGTGGATTAATTCTTGCTAGTAGCTTGGCATTCAAAAGATCATTCTTCTTCGGGACATTTCAACTTTTGCAAATCCTCTTTCAGGGTATCAGTATCACCATAGAATCTGATATTTGTCATGTGTTACTCTAAAATCAAAACACATCGGTAACTTATTCTCCTTCGCCTTCTCCAACTCCAAGAATCATGTCATCTCATCTACTTTATCTCAAACGAAAGTGTTAAATCAACTTGTCATGCTCACTCAAATCCCTTGTAAACCCAAACCTTCCCCAGTCAAATCAAACTAATTTCTACCATTATTGATTTTTAAGATTGTGTTTTGAAGTTGTTCAAGGACTTTTGGAAAAGTGTTTCTGTGAAGGTGTGTTATTTGAATCTGAAATCTTTTTTATTTTCATGTTTACTCAAGTATACAATCCATGCATGTACGTTTTTACATTTTTGGCTTTTTTATTTTAATTTTTTACAAGCTATTTATTTGTTCTTTTTGTGGTTATATTAATCAGGGTTTCAAGCTGTTTTAAGGGACAAAATTTTCTTTAAAGCGTTATATTGATTCCATTTTCAGTTAAGGTACGTTATATTCTGTTTTATTTTCAATTTCAGTCTTTTGTGATTTTGAGGCATTTTGAGATTAATGGTTTGTATTATTTGATGCTTTTGGTTCTTTAATTGTTTTTCATACTAATATGTTCCCTCTTTTATGTTTGTTTACACATGATGTTGGATTGTAATTTATTCTAAAAAATTTTGTACCAAAATGCTTTATGTTTTACATTTGAATGTTGTTACATTCTAATTTGTACCGTAGTGCTGTTGAAAAAGTCATGCGTTTTTTATTCAGATAAAAATCATAATAGAATATAATAGATAATAGATAATGCTTGCTCTTCTTTCTAATTTACATAGTACACTTACAACCATATTCATTTATGTATTGTATAAATATACTTTCAACATAATAATAACTCATGAACAAGCTTATAGAGGTTCACTTTTGTCATTTGTTAGTAGTTGTATGTTACTAATTTATTAAAAGATACATACTTCTACTAATTTAGATGAGATTAACTTAGATATTAACTAGCAATAACTTATGAATTATTGCAAGTAATAGTACATAAAGATGTAAGGCCTTTATGAGCCAAAAGTTTATATATATATATATATATATAAATGAAAGAAAAAAAAAAGACTTAAAAGTTCTATTTCAAGATTCACTTGTACAAGGTATGTGTTATATCATCCCTTACTATATAAACAACTTTTTATTTATTGTTGCATCTGAATCGGCTTTTAGCAATAGTGGTCTAGTACTTGATCAATTTCGAAGTTCTCTTAAGCCAGATATAATAGAGGCGTTAGTTTGCACAAGAGATTGATTGTATAGGGAGAATTGTACTTTAATTTTTTATATAATTAATTAAATTTTTTTTATTGCTTAAAAGTTATAATAATTTGTTTTTGTTTTTGTTTTTGTTTTAATTACATAAAATTTCAGTGCCAAATTAAATTAGTGTACTGAAGATTTAATGAACATTAATATCACTAGTACTCAATCTTTATAATAAAGTAATACAATGCCTAGTGATTTTTCGTAAATAAAACAACTGGAACCTTTTAGTTGTTTTATGCAAAGAATGAGGAAAAATTGAACCATTGTTAACATACTTATTAATTATTTATGGACAATGATGATGTTATTTAAGTTGTTATTTGTTAGTATTGTTATTTGAGATTGGAAAATTGAGATTTAAGTTTATGTTATTATTTGTTTGTTGTTTATGGATGATGAATATACTATGTGAATTAAAATTGAAATATTTTTCTATTTACTTAGAAAAAGTTTGGATAGATAGATTTAATTTTTATGCTTGATAACACTAAATTATTATTATTTTAGTATTTTTTTAATTTTTGTTATAATTTAATCATATTTAAACGAATTGTGCTAAATGAATAAATGAATAATCTTGTCTAAACGATTAAACAGATCTAAACAAATAAATTAATTAAATGAACAATCGTGTTTAAACGAATAATTGTATTGTAACGAATCATGTCTAAATAAACGAATTATATTCGGATTTAAATTTTTTATATGAATAATAAACAAATCGTATTTGTATCAAATCAAATAATAAATAAATTGTATTTGTAGTAATATAAATCTAATTCGTTTATCAAAATTTACACCCTTAATTTCAGCCGAGAGTTTACTAATGATTATTTGAATAAGACGAAAGAATCAAATTTGAATTAGGGTGTTTTCTGGAACATAGTCCTGGGGCCAAATGTTTACCGCCCGAAAGTGCCCTCCAATGACCTAATCAAGCCCACAGAACGTGGCCCAGCCAGTGGTACAGTCTTGACAACAAATTCATAACTACAGCACTGCTCGTTACGTACGTACATTCTTCAAAACGGGACCACCTCTTCCTTTTCTTTATCTTTTAATTTTATTTTTTTTTTGTCTTCGTTTTAATATTTTTATATGTCCTATTAGATTAAATGTTTGATTAATTTAATTAATTAAGTCTCTTCTATATCTATTGGTGTAAGAAAAATTAAACAAAAAAAAAAAAAGGCCTCAGACATAAAGACCGTTTTATTTTCTTCTGTCAGATTTGGATGAATAAAATTTATATTTATTTATTTATTTATTTATTTATTTAAATAAATTAATATAAAATATTATATTATTATTACTATTATTATTGTCATTTATTTTAAGTAAAATTTCTCCGCATTTTGTAATTGAACTATTGGTTCTAAAATGTCGAGTTTGTACAGCGCCAGAACAAGCGCCATCCAAACAGTAGAACACAAACCGGTAAACGCAAAACCCGTTGAACACGTGTGAGTAAATTACTGGACTGTGGATAAACGCTCGTTTGACGTCGCTCTCTAGCGCTTGCCCCGTCGCTGGATTGCTTCTAGTTTTAAAACACCAAAAGAAAGGACAGATTCCCACCAAGTTTTTTCTGCCACGAACGATAAACCATCTTTTGGCCGAACACTTGGCCACAAAACCCTAATTCATGACTTTAACCAACGCCATGCTGCCGCCCGGACACAGAACCGCTACATCTGTGGGCTTCAGTTCATGCTGCTCCGTCGAGAATGGCGGTTCTTACGACACAGATTTCGACGGATCCAGTAATCGAGGTTGCATGCATTGCAAAAGATCCGATCCTTCTTCTACATCTTCGTGTTATTCATGTTCTTCGCTCTGGCTAGACCTTGTTCCGTTTAAAGACTCCGAGAAGCTTCGCAGAATAATCACTGCTTCGGCTAAAGGTTTCTCAATTGGAGCCGGTCTCAAAGGTGGCTTAGCTCTATTCTCAATTCTCGCTCGGCTTAGACGGAGCGGATCGTCGCCCTCCTCTAGGTAAATTATCATTTATATATATATATATATATTTTAAAAATTTTGGTTTTGGCTTTTGATAATTTGGAATTGATTTATTTCTTTCTATATAATACATAGAAAAATTGAGGTGTTCTCGAGTAAAGAGGCAATTGCTATGGCTATAAAGGAGACACTTAGATACGGGCTGTTCCTTGGAACATTTGCTGGTACATTTGTTTCTGTGGATGAAATTATTGGCGCTTTCGGAGGTCACCGTAGGCAATGCTCTACTTTCTTCAATTTTTCACTTCCATCTATCAGTTTATTACAATTTGCATGTAAATTAACAAAACAATTTTGATTAATTTATTTAAAATTTAGGACGGCGAGATGGAGGGCTCTGTTAGCAGGATTGATAGCAGGGCCATCGATGCTGCTCACAGGACCAAATACGCAGCATACGAGTTTGGCAATTTATATACTGATGCGTGCAGCAGTGTTGGCATCGCGTTGTGGAATAAAGAGTAAGCGGTTTGGGAAAATTTGTAAACCTCTGACTTGGAAGCATGGTGATATTTTCCTTATGTGTCTCTCTTCTTCACAAATTTTGTAAGTTTCTACTACTTTGAGCTGAAATAATTGCTGTTTCAAGATTATTGGAGTTCTCAGTCTTATAATTGTAAGATGTTCTTAGTTATTGTTCTTCAACATTGTAAAATTTATCCAGTTTTAGATGGAACTGGAGAAAAGGAAATTCATTTTGAAATCATAAATTTATGTGAAAATATGTCAACTTTGATGACCTGCCACCTCTTTGGCTTACTGATCATCTCATGTTTAAATGCTAAATAGTACACCAATCCTATTTTTAATTTGCTCATCTACTATTTTGAAGAATTAATTGACTAAGCTGCATTAATGATTCAATGTGGAATTAAGCATGACATGGTTTGGAAGACCTAACCTAGCCTAGATAGCAAACTCTTTTGTTAACTTTTAACATTTAGTAAGTGTGCTCCAATTTTTTTTTTATTTTTTATTTTTTCTGGTTGAAGTCACAGTTTCACATCAAGAAAATTTTGATAAAAGAATACCAAATTATTTGAGCCAAAGCTGTTAAACTCGTCAAGTTGCTGAGATTATGTTGATCAACAATTTGATAATTTACCACAATTCAGTTACATCATAGTTGTGGCAGCATGAAAAAAAATTTGGGAAAAATATATTTTTAACTGTAAAATGACTCTATAATGACTAAATGTTTCTTGATAGCTATCAACCTGCTGACAATTTTTCGTTGTCAAATAGGCCAGGTGTTTGTGTATAGCTTTCAAGAGTTTTATACATGATGGCCTCCAGAATACCTGACTACGGAAATTTTGCTCTGATCTAAATATTTAGAGACTCGCAATATCCCATTTCTTGGCGTATTTAAAGTAGAAATATTGTTTGCCAGGTGTGCTTACCTATTGAAGCAAGGGAGTTTGCCTCCATCTTACAAGTCTTTTCTCAATAAGCATGGTGGGAAGGATATCGTCATCCTTCAAGGTGTGAAAGATATTGCATGCAGCTTGCCTATCTCAAATTTGGAGGCAATAGAGAAATATTATAATGCCATGGGTGTTGACGTTAAACTAGATCCAGAAATGAAAGTCCCCTGCTCAGTATGGTTATTGTTTCACTCTTAATTTTTTCTACCAAGTGATAATGATGTGCATTTTCTTTTGCAATTTGGCACTGATATGAAATCTCCCCTCATTTATTAACTTAAAAATTTTATTCATTAGACAAAATATAATTGTACTTTTAAATTCAGTAAAATGCTTGCATATCCCATTATGCGTCTTATTTGAAAATGCTTCTGAAGCGCTGGCATTGATTATTCATTGTGTAGTTGTTGTGGGATAATGTCTATGAAAATGAATCCAGCTTTGGCGTTGCGTTTACTTGCTCACAGTCACATTCTGTTACTTTATAGAACCGTAACTTAATCTCCAAATTTCATGCAGATCATACATGGCAATCAGGCTTGTACTGCACATGTTGTATCATTTTTTATTCAAGCCTACAGAAGAGCGTTACCTGTATATCTACCAGTTTATTTAATCCCCGCACTAATAGTTCATCGACAAGGCCTTTTGAAAAGGTAATCCCTGTAGTGTATGGATTTCCAATTCTCATGCTTGACGTTGACATGTTGTGGTATATTGTCTAGCAGTTGAAATTGCGAGATAAAATTTTGATCAATTGTTGTCGGTGTTGAGAAATATATGCCAATTATACATGATATTTAGTTTATTATTAAGTAGTTAGCTCTGTGAACTCTTTGTTACGTTGTCTAATACAAGCCCTCCCATCATTACAGAGTATCATGCTCTACTATGATTGTTAGTGTGCACATAGAGCAGGATGTCTGCATTTATAGGTTATAAGTTACAGCATGCTCTTTAGGTAAATTTTCTTTTTGTACATATGTGTGAAGGAACTAATCTAGTTTGATTGAGTGGTCTTACCTCCGCATAATTGGGGCTTTATGAACACAGTTCTTAATACATATTTTCGTCCTTGGCTTACTTTCAGAGCCTTGTCTGCAGTATTCCGTAAATTAGCATCTGATGTCGTGTTCTAAGGCTTATTGTATCATATTCTATAACTGCATCTCTTAGTTCTCTTCTCTGTTTATGCTTATCAATAATGACTAGTGTTAGACATTGATACTTTTGTCATGCTTTGAACATTTATTGTGAATGTTCTTGGGTGTTCAATCCTCTCAATGATTGTTGTCTGACATAATTATGTGTGATTTTATATAGGCCTTTCACTATATTGGGAAAGGGTCTACTTGGTACAGCAAGATCAAGCTTGTTTCTGTCTGTATATTGCTCATCCGCCTGGTAGGTCAATTGATCTGAACGTGTTAGTTTTTACACCATTGGTCTTGTTCTATTGTTGTTATCTTGTGAAATTATTTGGTACCACAAGTATATTGATTGGTCTTTCACTGGGTTCTAGAGTCGGGTGCCACATAAAGAAAGACATTAAAATAATATTTAATTTTTTGTTCATCAGGATGTGGACATGCTTTCTTTTCAGGATTTTCAAGAAATGTAACATTCCAATGGTGGCCATGGCGACGGTAAAACACTTCTGTTCATTTTTTTCATTTATGTTGCTAGGAAATCTACATTGTTGTTCTGAATGTAGCACATGACCTTGCACAGTTTCCAACTGGCTTGAGCTTGGCTATTGAGAAGAAAAGCAGGCGGATTGAGATTTCTCTCTACTGCCTTGCGCGAGCTATTGAGAGCTTCTTTACATGCATGGCTGATGTCGGATATTTGCCACAGTCAAAGAATCTGAAGAGAGCTGATGTGGTAATTTTCAGCTTATCAACGGCTATCATAATGCACTGCTACGCACAGGAGAGGGATGTTTTTAGATCCAAGTATTTAAATGTGCTGGATTGGGTATTTGGTCTGCCTCCAACCAGTTGTGAAACTCCACGCTGCAAAAATAGTTAAAACAGGCATTCAGGAGAGTTTGTTAGGTTAGTTTAATTTATTGTCTTCCAAATTGATTGGAGGACATTACCAAGATCAAGATGCTGATTGTTTGCAGCGGTGTGGGTATACCTGATGCCTGTTGGCTGATTGCTGCTTAAAAGAAATGAAAACCTAATCATTGCTTGGATACTTAGATTCTACCAAATTTGGTACCATTTTGTAACCGACTATGATAACCCTCATTAATGGAAATAGTGTTTACTGTTTGGAATGCATTACAAAGTTCATGCTTCCGGTAGTGGCATAATGCAATCGCCTTGAAATGTTGAGAGATTTTGAGGTTAGAAACCGTACATCACATCATTTCCACAGTCCTTTTGCTTGAAATTGAGATGGCGATCAAATATAATGAAAAAAAACAAAACGTGTACCATAGACATTGAATCTACCTAAAATGAAAAGTTGAACGAGAAATGCAAGTGAATTATATCGTTAAAAATTTATAACAGTTTTTCCAATGCAGAGGTGTTAAATGGACTGCATGAGAGCTCACATAGTATCGGTTCGACAAACATTTCATGGGTTAGCACGCAGCGCAGGTTGACTCGATAAAATGAATTATTAGTTAAAAATTAAAATATATATATATATATATATATACTTATAATAATCATAACTACTAAATAAATTTTAATCAACTAAAAAATTAAAAACAAAATAACTCATCATCGACTTTAATGAACTTATGGGCGATGCTAGACCGAAATATCAGTCTATCATATCACTCTCTTATTTAAGTCTTAGACTCATTAAGGCTATTTTTGTCATTTCGACCACTATCTTGTACTTTGTAGCTTGGTATGCAAATAACCCGACCTAACACACTGCCGATGCAGCTGCCGCCACTTTGTTAGAGAATTCAGTCACAGGAAGAGAGAGAGAGAGAGAGAGAGATAAAAGATGAGGCTACTAACACACAACATGCTATCATCTAACATCAAAGGAGTAACCAACGGCTTTCCTCTCCGCATCGAGGTGGAGAAGGCCATCGAAAAGCAGGTCGATTTCAACCCGGATTTTCTCAAAAATATGTTCTCAAAGATCGAGTGGAAGGCGCTTGTTGACGCTTCGCGGATCATGGGCTATGCGGAGCTTCCAGATGAGGTGCCTGACTTGTCGATGCTTGACTCAGATGAGTTTCTCAGGAAGTTCCATCACGCGCTCCTGGAGCTGCATCTGGAAGAGGGTGCTCTGGTTTGTCCTGAGACGGGGAGAAAGTTTCCGGTTAATAAGGGGATTCCTAATATGTTGCTTCACGAGGATGAGGTCTGATTTTGGTGCCTTAGGGCTTTGTGTTGTTGGGTTTCGGTGAATACAGGAAATTGTTGAGGATAATATCAGGGTTTTTCATGCTGTTATTTTTGTTGTGTTTTCGAATTTTGCTCAATTTTTGTTACAAATGGAGAATCCTATTAAATTTTGCCATAATAACCTAAGATCATGCTGGTTGATGTCCCATAAGAATTCAGGATATCCAGAAAATAGGAGCGAACATTTAGAACCACTCTATTATCCAAGAGTAATTTGCATTTATCAAATCATTCATAAAATAAAAGATGAGATAACCCTAAGGATAGCATTTTTTTGATGGCTACAATTCTTGACATTGCAAGCAGGCTGAGTTCGATGTCCCTAACATTATAATTCACTGCTGGATTTGATTGGAAAATCCACCAGCAACAAGAAAAAATGTGTGCAC
Organism: Cedrela odorata; assembly: GCA_035584115.1. NCBI lineage: Eukaryota > Viridiplantae > Streptophyta > Magnoliopsida > Sapindales > Meliaceae > Cedrela > Cedrela odorata. The sequence goes on along the minus strand of JAXCLQ010000002.1, from coordinate 6,793,490 downwards.
AAACCGCCCGGAAAACTTATTTGAATTCTGTCTGGTTTCCTTTGCGCTTAAAAGTTAAGATTTGATACTTTCAGTAACATTTATTTTGAGAGTTACCACAAGCAGTTTAACTTAAAGGAAGAAGCAGAACTTTATGTCATTATATATTTGGGATGAGCTTGCAAGAAGCTGTGTTTTCAGTGAGGAAACACCTAGTTTCGGTCCCTTGTGGATGCACAAGAAGAAACACAACTTGGAGTAAACAATATTCACAAATTACTGATTTTCCGGTTGCCAAAAAAAAAAAATTAAGTATGAAACTATATTTTAGATAGCAATTATTCCAGATGAAAGACTCAAAATCTATCACTGTGCAGGCTGCAGCCCATGTTTCTTTAAAACATCTTTCAACAAAAACAGCAGCCACTTTCTAAGAAGGATCCGTTTTAAAACAGCTTATTTCGCCAAAATATACCATTTATCCGTGAGAAACAGAAAATCAATGGTCCACATAAATTTTGAATGACAAATCAAAAAGAGATGAAAGACTATAAGAGTTGTTTTCAGTATCAATATCTAAATCATTACTTGCCATGGCAACAACAACTAGGAGAAAACTTACCTGAAGAAGATGAAGAAGAGCTGTTGCACTGAAATGCTAATGTTTTGTATTTCTCTTCTTGAATCAAAATGTAAAACAGTGTACAAGATATATGCCTAGAGTTAATTGCTCAACAAAGAAATCTGTAAAGCTAATCATCCTGACCTTACAAGTATACAACCAATATAAAAATTTTAACCATTCGATACAAAACCATTGTAACTGTAATTGTCCTCTTCTGCATCTTCACAGCAGTTGTTGCTGTAATATGTTGTATTCAGGTCATTGTCAAGAATATTTGTACCTTGTGTTTGCCAGTGTGAGGTGTTGTCCTTGTTTTCATTTGCAGCCATGTCAACATACAAAATATTGCCTTTATTAACATCCCCTCTCAAGCTCAAGGTTCTTGGAAGAACCTTGTGCTTGTTTCTGAAGTATGTGAACTTCAAATGTGATAAGGATTTAGTAAAGAAGTCAACTACCTGTTCTTCAGATGGTCGGTATGTATATGATTTCAAGCTTCCCAGAATTGACATTATCTCGGACAAAGTGAAGATCAATTTCAATATGCTTGGTTCTTGCATGGAAAATTGGATTTGAGGCAATTGCAGCTGCACTAAAACTGTCACACCAGATAACATGTGATCTTGAGGTTTGAAGGTTCAATTCCCTGAAGAGAGAACTTATCCAAGTCAATTTTGCACAAGCTAGAGCTAATGCTCCGTACTCTGCCTCTGCACTGGACCTTGCTACAACACTTTGTTTTTTTAAACTCCTTGGGATAAGATTCTCCCCAAGGTAGACACAGTATCTACTGATGAATTTTCTGTCATCCACATCACTGACTCAGTTTGCATCTGTTAAGGTAACCAAGTTTGTATCAGCTGTAGCATGAAATTCAAGTCCAAATTTTGTGGTTTCTTTAAGGTATCTAAGGGTTCTCGTACATGCAAGCAAATGAGATTGTAAGGTGTTTGTCATTTATTGACTTTACCTGTTGACAACAAAGGATAAATTTGGTCCGGTCAAAGTTGCTTATTGGAGACAACCAATCACACTTCTATAGAGTGTTGGATTTGAGAACTGGACTCTTTCTGATTTGTTGAGCTTTAACCCAGGATTCAAGGGGGTATTGACTCCTCTACAAGCATCTAAGTTTACTTTTACAAGCAAGTCTTGGATGTATTTGGTTTGGGATAAGAAAAGACTATGTTCTGATCTTGTAACTTCAACTCCTAGAAAATAATGCAGCTGGCCTAGGTCCTCTAAAGAAAATGTTTCATTCAGATCTTTGATGATGTTTTCAATGAGGTCTTTTCTGTCTCCAGTCACCACTATGTCATCAACATATACATTTAACATCATTGTCAAATCTGTTCCATGGCTTTTGTAAAACAAAGATGAGTCTGATTTTAATCCGCAGAAACCCTAACGCAGCAGAGCTGATTTCAATTTGTCAAACCAAGTCCTGGGTGCTTGTTTGAGTCCATAGAGTGTCTTCTTGAGTTAGCATACATCATCGGGTTTTATTTGGTCTTCCAAGCCTTCAGGTTGAACTGTGTAGACTGGCTATGATATTTCACCATTTAGGAAAGCATTATTTACATCCACCTGTCTCAAATCCCACCCAAAACTCACTGCCAAACTCAGTATTATCCTTATGGTTGCAGCCTTTACAACAGGGTTGTATGTAACATAAAATCAATGCTAGCGGTTTGATGAAACCCCTTGGCAACTAGTCTAGCCTTCAGTCTTGCCACTGAACCAATAGGATTCTCCTTGACCTTATAGACACACTTGTTCCCTACCAGCTTCTGTTCTGAATTGTAGGGGACCAAACACCAAGTTTCATTCTGAATTAAAGCATTGTATTCTTCAAGCATTGCTTGCTTCCACATTGGATCATTCATGGCTTGTTTGGTATTCTCAGGTATTTTGATGCTTTTTGTTGATAAAACCTTTGGTTTGAAGATGCCAGCCTTGGTTCTTGTGATCATGGGATGTTTAAAGGTCATTTTGGTGGGATTTGGAGGTGGTGTTTCTGTTTTTATGTCTGATGTTGAAGTTTTGATGTATGTGTGAATTCATTGTGTGTGTGTGATCTAATGTTTACTGAGTCTGTTCTGTTTGTGTGTGATTCAAATGGTTACCTAAGGTGAAGTCTTTACCTGCTAGAGAAATGGATGAGAAAGGATCTTTTGAAGCTGTTGTTGAGTCTTGAAGAGAATTAGGTCTGTTTGAGGTGGAAATGAAATAATTTATTATCCGTGGGGTGTGTGAGATCAATTTTATTTCTATGTTTTTAAAGAGTAAATCATTCTCAAAAGGAAAATTTGTTTCATTGAACTTTACATTGCTGGAAATGTAAACTATGTATGCATGATGCAGGCATAAATAGCCTTTGTGATGGGAACTTAGGCCTAGCAAAACACATTTGGAAGTATGAAAGTTCATTTTTTGTTTGTTGTAGGGTATTAGGAAGGGAAAACATTCACAACCGAAGGTTTTGATGAGGCTAAGGTCAGGTTTTGTTGTGTAAAGCTTTTCATAGGGTGTGACATTGCCTAAAGTTGGTGTGGTTGTTCTGTTTATTAAGAAGACTGCTGTAGAGAATGAGTCAAACCAGAATTTGAGTGGCATGTGTGCTTGTGCCATGAGAGTTAAACATACTTCCACAATATGTCTATGCTCCTCTCAGCTTTCCCATTTTGATTGTGTGTGTATGGGCAAGAAAATCTTAAATTAATTCCTTGAAGTTTGAGAAAGGGTTCAAAAGATCTGTATTCACCTCCCATGCCACATTAGAAGGCTTTGATGGGTTCAAATTATTTTTCAACATGTGACTTGAAGGTGATAAAAGTGGATAAGGTGTCTGATTTTTTAGCTAAAGGAAATAGGCATGTAAAGTTTGCAAAATCATCAACAAAAATTGCACAATATCTTTGTCCTTGATTTGAATTTAGAGGCGGTGGGCCCCAAAGGTCTGAGTGAATCAATTCAAGAGGGCTAGAAGTTCTAGTATCACTGCTTTTGAAAGTTAGTTTGTGAAGCTTTCCAAATTGACATGCATTGCAAAATTTTGGAATTTGTTTTTCATTGATATCAGAGATATTACAGGACCTAAGAGTTGCCTTGAGAGCTTCTACATTGGGATGGCCTAGCCTCCTATACCTTGTATTGATTTTTGAATCAGCTTTCAGGTCAACTTTGTTTGCGTTTGTGCAATTTAAAAGGGATAACATAGACACTGGTTTAATGACACTTGTGGTTCTTAAACTAGAAATGAGAGAGTGCTTGGGTATTGACAGTGGTAAGGAAGATGTGTTCAGCAACTTGTATAACCTTTCTCAGCCACTCGTTGCAGCAAAATGGTCCCTTAGTTTTTGTTCTTAACAAAACAGTCATTACCACAAAATAAAACAATCAAATTATTGTCTCAGATTAACTTGGAAACTCTAATGAGATTCTTGGTAATTTTAGGAATGTAAAGCATGTGATTGAGTGTTAGTTGTGTGTTTGTGTGAGGATGTTTTGGGTTCACAAAGGCATGCCCAATATGAGAGATTTTCTCACCATTTCCAATAGCCTGTTGTTCTGCTCTACTATACTCAGCTGCTAAATTGAGGCTGCTCAGGTTGTTTGTAATGTCATTTGTAGCTCTACTATCTAGATACCAATAAGGATTTGATTGGTGTTCTTGAACAACAACATAAGCCTCCTCCTGATCTCCTCTGATTGGTGTTGTCTGGGGAGCAAACTCTCGATTTAACCTATGTCAGTAGCTTGAAGCAACATGACCCACCTTGTTGCAAATTTGACATGTCGGTTTATTTCCTTTAAAACTAGATTTTCCTCTTCCTTTCCCTCGGAAACCAGAAGTATTGTATGCTGGGTTGTTGAAGTTACCAGCAAAGGATTGTGATTGGTGTTTGGTGAAGGCTGAAAACGTTGTCTATTATTTCCTGTCAAAGCTCTCTTTTGGTGGCTATTAGCTTGCGCATAGTTTGCTGAGGGATTCAAGCTGATGTTCATATTCCTTTCTATTCTACTTTCAAAGCTCAATAACATGGCATACACATCCTGCAATGGTAGCCTCTCTGCCCTTGAGGTGATATTTACGACCACTGGATTATATTCTGACCCTAAGCCTTCCATTAAAAACAACACTAATTCATCATCTGAAACTTCACTTGCAAAAGCTCTTAGGCAATCCACTAGAGACTTCATCTTGTTGTAGTATTCATCTATGGTAAGTGACTCATTCCTTGTGTTTAGTGTTTGAGCAGAGAATAACCTGAGCAGAGTTGTCCAAACTTCTCTTGATGAAGAACAATGAGTGGTAGAGGTCAAGACACCTTCTGTCATGGAGGACAAAAGTCAGCTCATGAGTAACTGATCAAACTTCATCCAGATTTTGTAGTCTGGGTTCTCTGTTGTAATAACATTTTGTTGACCATCAACAGTTACATTCATTCTTCTGGTAGAGTTTTTGTTACCATCAATAAACCCCTCTAAGTCATTTGCTCGAATGCTTGTCAGGACTTGTGATTTCCGCAGCAAATAGTTGATGTTTGTAAGTTTTATGGGTGTAGTGAAGGATAAAGAGCTATTGTTTTGAGTGTTTGGTGGAGTAGCAGTGTTTTGAGAAACATTGCTCGAGCTGCTTGCCATTTTAATTGCTCTGATACTAACTTGAAGAAGATGAAGAAGAGCTGTTGCACTGAAATGCTAATGTTTTGTGTTTCTCTTCTTGAATCAAAATGTAAAACAGTGTACAAGATATATGCCTAGAGTTAATTGTTCAACAAGAAATCTGTAAAGCTAATCATCCTGACCTTACAAGTGTACAACCAATATAAAAATTTCAACCATTTGATACAAAACCATTATAACCGTAATTGTTCTCTTCTGCATCTTTACAGCAGCTGTTGCTGTAATATGTTATATTCAGGTAATTGTTAAGAATATTTGTACCCTGTTTCTGCCAGTGTAAGGTGATGTCCTTGTTTTTATTTGCAGCCATGTTAGCATACAAAATATTGCCTTCATTAACAAACTTAATCCACACCTTCAGCCGCCACAACATCCATGATTCGAGCAAACCCAAGAGCATAATGGCACAAATCAATAATGGGATGCATTTGTAACTTACAAAGAGGAAAATTTTTCAACAAGTAGCTACACAAGTCTTCTAATTTGATATGAATTTCCACCCCTTGTACTGTGCAAACCCATAAATTGTGGTGTAAACAACCAACCTGATAGGACAGACCCTAACCAGTAGAAACAGTGGTTTTAGAAAACACCATCAAACAATTCAACTAGAATTAATATATCTCAAGCAAGCGTTTGTATATTATCCCCTCGTGCACAAGGATAATATACACTTCCTATATAGACATGCAAAATTACTCAATTTACGAGCAAAAATAGAAGAACCCAATTTTGCAGCATAAACGGTGAACTGATATGATAGTTTGAGGTACTTTCTAAATCTATGAAATGGGGTCACCGTCTACTGATCAATGCTTGCAATCTATCAATTATCAAACTTCATGCAATTAACAAAGAGTACACAACTGAAGACTTCATATCCAAATCCGAGAAAGATTTTAAAACAACATGGTAAAACTTCAACAGTTCATTACCAAGTAGAAGATTTAAATTAACAAGAGAACAAGAACTGAGAAGCAGACCTTGTCAAAAGAGATGTTTGCTTTTGAGCAAGAATAGAGGCTCTGTCTTCAGCACTAACAGCAGAGCCTCACCTAGAAAAATCACGTCAAAGAAATCCCAATCAGGCAAAAGCAAACCAGCAATTCCAAGAATACCCACCACATAAGTAACCATAATCTTCTTCCAGGACTGCGTACATATCCCAACTATAGCCATAACCACCGCCAACGAAATCAATGACGACCTTAAACCAGCATCATTTCCCAGTGCCATCAAATTTTATGCTACTGTATATAAGAATGTTCTCTTTACAACGTGATAGTAGTCTAAAAGAATAAGTAGAAGAACGGTAACAAATTGACAGAATCGTTTTCAATGGACTGTATATTGCCATGGCGGTGAGGGCCGTGAACAGAGTTTATTCTTGGTTGTATTGGGTGAAATCTTCAAGTCGTTAGGAAGCTTCGCTTTTAATGCGACCTCAACGGCTTCCATACTTCCATTAGCGTTCATTTATTATAGCTTCACAGGTTTTATTGATCTATGTGGCGTGTAGTTTACTTGCCACGTATTTCCATGTGGATCCACTTGAAGTAATGGCAGCCGCTTGATCGGGGGGATTGAATTTTGTGGGAAGCGATATTCCTTCGGTTCGGGGCTTCGCCGAATTTGATTCCGGAAATTAATTTACAGGTGTTGGATTGGAAATTTTCTTTTGGTCAGATGTATTATAATCTTATCAAATTTGTCATTTTGTACAATATTCTCTATCTATTGTTATTAAATTTATTAAAATTGAGATATTTTTCTAAAGAGATTTAGAGCCAATGAGTATAACTTTTTTAAGTTTGAGTGTTTTAAAATAGACCTATTACAAGGGAGAGCTTTTGACAAAAAAAATATTATGAATTTGTTTGATTATCACAAATATTTTTAAGTAAAAATTATGTAATTATTTTAATAAATTAATTTTTTAAGGTTATATTACCAGAGAAATGAAGTAAAATTTTAAAATAAAATAAAAATATTCTAAATAATTTAACCTTTTTAAAAATTACTCAAAATTTTATACTCATTATAAATACTCGAACATGCCGTAAAATGTCATTGTTTTATGCAAAAATAAAAATTTTAAAAAAAAATTGTCTAAAGTATTCTAAAGCCAAAAGTTTAAAATGACAATTTTAATATTAATAAACTTTTTTTAAAAAAATTAATGTCAATTTGGTTGTCACTAAAATAGAATTTTTGAAGGATTAAAAAAGTTATTTTAGTTTTATTAGCACAACTCCAAAATTTAATCCTATGGGAATTGAGAATTTTAAATTTTTTTAAAAAAATTAATTATTTGAAATATTTTTATTTTATTTTTAAAAAAATTATCATAATTTTTTAAAATTTTATATATTAAAATAATTTACACAATTTTTACTCTACTAGAATATGTACTTGACAATTAAATAATTAATATTTTTTTTTAACTTACAAAAAACTTTATTAACATAATATAAGATGTACTTTAAAAAAAAATTATGTTTGAAACTATAATAAAATTTGGTCACAAAACAAAAGCATGGACATTACGAGAGATTCGATATAGATTTGTATATTATTCCAACCTCGGAATTCGATATCCAACGTTTGGGGTTCAGAGTTTGGTCTACTAACGTGGATTGGACTTGGACGGGCTTAAAACAGGCTTTCTGGTTTGGGCCTGAACCCTCTTTTTGGCATTCGGTCAACAGAAAATGAATTGATCGAGGAAACAAAACAACTTGCAACATATTCACCCACCCCACCCCGCCCTACTTGTGACTTGTATTTAGATTTATATATAAGTGTGAATATTGCTCTATATGTATAATATATATTGTTGCCACTAAATGACAATTTAATGAGAATCATATGGTAACGATTTTGTTATATGTCTTAATCAATTGCACAAGTGGGAACAATTTGAAAAAAATTATGCTTACACCAATTTGTATGTCATGTATATTTTAAAGAAATTATAAAATATTTGACCGTATTTTACCTAATAAAAATAAATTTGATCATTTTATATTGACAGTATAATAAGAAAATAATAAATAAATGAAATTATTTTATGCTTGTAAATAATATAAATTAATGTAATCATATTTTTATTATCGTCAAACGATTGATGTTTCTAATTAATTCATGTTATATATATTCACATATATCTGCGCACACATATACGTACATTATATCAATTTATTGTGACATGCACGCTTGTATGATTTATATCTAAGTTGGTACTATGTTTCGTAATCTCAAATCTCGTTGCTTTCTTGTACAAGTAATTCAAAATCAAATTTGACTGACAGAAGAACATATATGTTGGTTACAAGTATAAATTTAATTTGTTGAAGTTTTGTCTAATTAATAGATTTAATTTATGTTTGGCTATTAATTAACTATGGTTTTATTTTTCATTGATTTCCTTGGCTAGCTAGCCTGAGCTGTACTTGTGATTTCAGTGCCAAAAGAAAAGCCAACATAATAGCCGTGAAGATATGTAGGAATAAAAACTAGTGGCCTTCAACTGATATACACATTTTAAATTACAGTAATTAATCACAAACGTTCGTCGAATTATTACTCACATGATATGCGTTTGGCTTGACACTTTCCACAATTATTGCAAATCCATAGTTGTTGGGCATCCTGTTTATTTGAAGATTTTATTAGTTAATAAAAATAAAATTCAATTAATTTTGACATATGTAGAATCTCCTACGCATTTTGTAATCAATGTCGTCTGAGAAATCGGATCAGAAAACCATCCAGCACTTGCCCCCTTCAGTTGTTTGTAAAAGCTGACAATTAATAGATAAAACCATCACCACAGGTCAATTAGAGAGCTATTGATCATTTCAATTTCAATTATAAAAACTTTAATTTCGTTTTGTATTGTGGAGCAGTGGTTTTTAAATTATAAATATTATAAAATTAAAATAACATGTATTAATTAATAATTAGAAAAACGAGTGAAATTGTTTAAATATATTTTTAATTTTATTTTTATTACAAATTATCATAATCTTAAACCAAGTGTCGAAAGTATTTTATATAAATATATATATATATATATTTATATATTTGCATTAGAATTGATTAAACTGATGGGAGTACGTAGGCTTCTCGGTTTGATGTCCTGTGTTGGATGCAATTCAAGCGTCTTAGATGAATACAAGACAATTATTATTAGTTTATTTGACTCTTTATCTCTATTAGTTCATTAAGTTCAATTATGTTATCGGGCCAGGGCAGATATTAGTAGTTAATGCATTTTGTTGCTTCTGCCTGCGAGAAGCAAATTCAAAGCTAACTTTAGCTTAATTTATGATGAGAAAAAAATTATAGGACCCAATAACATCAACAATTTGACAATTATATTATATATTTCAGTCACATGAGTTAATTAATTTACACTCATACATACATACATACATAGGGGAGTATATATTAATAGTTTATTTTAATTGATTAAATAATCCATATACATGCAAGTATTATATATATATATATATATATATATAATATGTGCATACTTCTGAATCACGCATATGATTGAAAGGAGTTAGCTAGGCATCAGTGAACCAAAGCCAAGTAAAAGTCAACTTGGTTTTCTTGCAATTTCTCTTAATCTTTCCATAGTCTCGATTAGGTTATCCATGAGAGACGACTTCATGAAACAAGTTACTCTGGATTAAACTTGCAGGGTCTAACTGTCTCCTCTTTCATTTCCCTATCTAAGAGACAAGCTTGAATCACAAGCCATATACTTTCAGTCGCTTGGAGAACGATACAATCTTTTAACAAAAACGTGGTAATATAAATCTCGTTTAATATTAAGATAAAATAATTTTTAAGTTATAATTATTATAAAATGAAAATATTAAATATTAATAAAAATAAAAATAAAATAAATTTCAAAGTATAACATAAACATCAATGTTCCAAATGAAAGTGGTTATTAAAATACAAGAAATCAATGAAATTGGCTGATGGGTTGATTTCAAACAGGGAGAAATTTTCCTGGAATCCAGGCAGACAGAAGCAGTAGAAGAAGGATGTGTTGTATTGTGTGAATATGTGCATGGTGTTAGAGGGACAAATGTCAACTGAGGACAGCAAACTAATGAAGTAAATAGATAGTCAGGAAGTCAGGTTATAGATGTATTGGTTAGAAACCCATTGAAGCAAGCAAATCAGTTTGTTTAACTGATACTTGAAACATAATTGGATTGTCATATAAATATTAAAATGAAATAATCTAAAGTTTTATGTGATATTACTTCACCAAATTTTTCAAAATGATCCATGGTCCACTCGACAAGGAACCTTTGTTGAAGGATTAGTATTCTCTCTGTTTGAATGAACCGTTTACTAACTTTAAAAAAAAGTTGTGAGCAAGTAGACAGGAAAATTAATGGGTTTTGCAGCATATGATTGAGAGCAAGGAAGGATTATTAAAGAAGAAAAATGGTCTCTCTCATTCCTTTGGCTGTTGGCAATTGATATTGACAGTAAATTAAGTTGACAAAATTGATAGTAAGAATTTTAATTTAATTAGGTTTGAAATAGATACCTTATGAAATAGAGCAAAAAACAACTCCTCTTTGAACTACTCCTCTTTGAACAAATATTATAAGAGTCAAGAATTTATTGCAATCACACAAATAGCCCAGGATTCACGTAGCAGTTGCTGTAGTTTATTTATTCATGTATAGTCAAATTCTAAAAACATTGTCTTGTGCTACAGGATAACCTTCTACTTTACTATAGTTCATTTAAAAAACAGAAGAATACCTTGGAGAAAGAAGATTTTGCATAAAACAAGAAGAATGAAGACAAATAATTACGAATGCAATGAAGTATACTCAAGCGTGTGAAGAATGTCTTATGAGTTACAAATTAATTGGTAGATTTGGGGCGTTTGCTGCACCAACTTCCTCTTCTGTCTTCTTCTTACAATTATTTATCTCTAATGTCCAATTTAATTATTTTATCAACGATTGAAATTTCTATTAAATTTATTAATACTTGTTGTTAATCAATTGCACTGGCGGAACATGTTTGCTTGTTTTGTTCGGACACATGAATTTGTTTGTTTTATTTTGTTCTCTATTATTCTTTCGAGAAAATGTATACTATAATCAAAATGATCCTATAATATCTCTTGTGTTTGCTAAAACTTTGATTATATATCTTGGCTTATGTTCTCAAATAATGAAACATCAAATTAAGTGTTGTTTGAGATTACCATTGATCAAGCTTTTTATCGGCACCTAAGAGAATAAATTAAAATTAATATCATTTAAGCCATAAATACTCACCAGGACGGATAAATATAATTGTATTAGATTCCTCAAATACAGTTTCCAGGACAGGCCTGGTACTTATTAAGTAGATTCCAAGTTGCTATAAAATCCAAAGTGAAAACGTAAAAGGTTTGAAGCCATGCAAACGATGACGAAAGATCCTCTTCTTGCGTGCATGGAATGAGTTCCTTTGACCAACAGTGACCTGCCACGTATTACGTATTCTGATTTGCATTTTCAGCCCTAGTGAGGTAAGTTTAAATTATATATAGTAAGCCTACAGCCACAATGACCGTTCAGACCTCTCTTTCCTAAAATTACCGTGTGTGTCCTACAAATATTCGTAGAAGCAAGTAAAGTTAGAGGATATATTTGTCATTTCAGAAGGAAGATGGCATCTCGAGTATTTTAGTTGAACGGAAGATTTGGAGGAAGTGGCCCAATCTTGATCGGCCAACAAAAAGTGGGAAATATTTTTTTATTTGAATGGTCTCGGACAAGAAGCAACGCTAAAGACCGTATATAAATAGGAAGCTTCAGTTTTGGTGACAGCGGAGCGAAGCGAAGTAAACCTTTAGCAAATTGAGATACAGAAACAAAATTATTATGGGGCGGTCTCCTTGTTGTGATGAGAATGGCCTCAAAAAAGGTCCCTGGACTCCTGAAGAAGATCAAAAACTTGTCCAGTATATTCAGAAACATGGCCATGGAAGCTGGAGAGCTCTTCCCAAGATTGCAGGTGATCTAATAATGAGTCTTAGAACTTTTCTCTCTTTGTCAAGCTAGGGGCGTTTTTTTATTTCTTTCTTTCTGTTTGCAGGTCTTAACCGATGTGGCAAGAGCTGTAGGTTAAGATGGACTAATTACTTGAGGCCTGATATCAAGAGAGGGAAATTTTCTCAAGATGAAGAGCAAACAATTCTAAATCTCCATTCTATCCTCGGAAACAAGTAGGTTTCTCAATCATTTGCTTATGTATGTTTGAAACCAAACAAATGCCTGAAATTGGTCTCTTTGTTTCCGTTATCTCAACTCCCTTATGTATGTTTTTGTGTTTACAAGATGGTCAGCAATTGCATCGCACCTACCTGGCCGTACAGACAATGAAATCAAGAATTTCTGGAACACCCATTTGAAGAAGAAGTTAATTCAGATGGGAATTGATCCAATGACCCACCAACCGAGAACTGACATATTTGCCAGCTTGCCTCAGCTTATAGCACTGGCTAATCTGAAAGACCTCTTAGAGAATCAACAAATAGATGAACAAGCTGTGAGATTGCAAGCAGAAGCTGTACAGTTAGCTAAGCTTCAATATTTACAGCTACTTCTCCAATCTGCAGCTTCAATCAACGCTACCCCTTATGGCCAAAATGACATTACAGAAATGGACGCTCTTAATTTATTGAACTCGATTCCTTCTATTAAAGAAAACCCAGTTTTATATTCATCACAAACAGAGAATCCAGACTCGTTTTCTCAGCTGGGAATTGAAACCTCTCAACCACTCCACTATCCAGGTCTATTATCTCACTTGCCAGACCCACAAGTCCCTTTCAGTTTCCAAACACCGTTGAATAGTGAGATGGGCCAGTGTTCTAATAACTTTACAATGGTCAGCCAAGGAGCTAACCCACCCGATTCCTCATGGATACTTCCTTCTCCTCCTGCTGTTCATCCCTCTGTCACTGAGACGACATCGATAAGCAATCCAGGAGATGCAAGCAGCACTTCAAGCTACGGTGGAGGAACTTCTTCGTATTGGCGTGAACTCTTTTTTGAAGATCCTATTATGCAAGAGATTTCTTAGTTATTACAGCTTGCGAGGTTTGAAGTTGCATCATGTTTCTTTACTTTTCTGTCACTATGTATTTGTATTACACTTTATAGGTATGTAATTGTACGAGTATTCATACTCCATAAACCCACATACATACAGGCGTACGTTTATGAAGGTGCACAGGATTCAGGTTATATACATACATATATAATTATTCATATACATACCCATCATATACATAATCTTGTTATAGTTATTAGTGATCTAGTTTGGGCTTTGGTTTTGTTTCAATTAATCTAAGACAGTATTGTGTTTCTGACCAGAAATAGAGAAATATATAAGTTTTATCATCTTAATTTTTTCTTCTTTTTTATTGAATCTGGTCGTCATTGTCTTCGGTTTGCTTTGTATAATGTGGTGCTGTGACTTTACAAAAGTCAGTAGAGGAAGGGATTTTTAATAATTTTAATAATTTACATTTTTGAAAATAAGTCGTGCATTTGATAAATAAAATATTGGATTATTAATTATAGAGCAGAAATAATTGCACAAAAGATTTCTCATGTTCCATTATTTAGCATCGGCAGGCAGAATTTTCGCTCTGCCTCTATATATGATTCTGCATCAGCCAGGATATACGCTCTAATAATTATATGATCATGCCGATAACATGTACTTATAAGCAAGAATGACAACACTGCACTCGTTCTTCACGCAAGTTTGTGGCACTACATATGTGTCATACTTCTTCTGCGTGGTTCAACTCGACCTGGTATCTATAATAATTTTGAAAACTGATAATTTTAGAGTTCTGTGAAATGAAAAATATATTTGAATACCAAGTTGTTTTCATCAGCTCCATCTTTAAATTTTGGGAAAGCGGAAAGGCATTGATTTTTATGCTCGGCCGAACTATTTATACTTTTGTACTGATCGATGTGCAAAACTAATCAGCCTATATATTATGAACAGGAAGAAAGTTCTTTAATTTGCTAGCAATTCCTAAAAAAGACACGTGCAGATTATATCAGATATCAATCGGCTATCAAAATTCATGTCTAGTAGTTCTGGCTGCTAACACTAAGCAATTCCAAGTATAGAGCAAGGCAAGTCGCAGTTGCTTGTAATGGTGGCAAAACTTCGATAATATCAGGGAGATGGTATTCAAATATATATGATATATTTAGACAATAGAACTAGGATTTAGTCTTTAAAAATGTTTTTATTAATTATTTCTTGTGGTAGGAGTGGGCATGACTTCTATTCAAGATGTAAGAGAGAATAAGAAAAAGACACTAACAATAACAATAATAATTTTAACAAGAACAAGAACAATAATGACATTATTAAATAGAAGATCAAGGTGTGATTAAGCAAATTAATAATAAGATCCGTACTACAACAAGGCTTATGTAAAAGTGAAATCGCAGTGACTGATTTCCATGAGTAGTTAGATATACTGATTTCTTTTCCGTCAAGATATTGACAGTTGACACTACATCTTCAATCTAGCCCGTCCATTTATTGACAAAGTCTTTACACATGTTAAATGTCCCAGAGGACTTGATAATTAAGTTTCGTGTATCATTTTCTGTAAGCTTCGTTATTAGTGATGATATATTTTTCACGACGTGTATGATAAAAGTCAAGTTGGTCGTGGTTGTCAAAGCAACATATAAAAACACAAGTTCTGGTTAGGTTTTCTTCCCCTCTCCTATATCATTCATATATATATATATATATGTGTGTGTGTGTGTGTGTGTGTGTGTGTGTGTGTGTGTGTGTGTGTGTGTGTGTGTGTA